>ML826767.1:129897-141695 GCA_009831015.1 Picea engelmannii
GGAAGGCGATTGGAATACGAATGAAGAATGAAGCGTGGGAATGGGAAAAGGGAGGGAGCAGGTCACAGAAATGAGATACGAGTATGAGGGAGAATAGAGCATGGGAAGGGTATGAAGGCGAATAGAGAGTGTTAGCACATATATTTGCAAGGGGGTGTTTTCCTAAGGAGCTGAGCACTGGGTGAAAAAATGAGAGAAAAGGGGCTTAAACCCCACCAAATACATTTTAACCTAATTCTATGGGTGGCCCGATGGTTTGGACGCATTGTACTAAGGAGTGCGCATATCTGGGTGGTCGATCTTGGTGCACTCAGATCTACAGCTCACAGTCCATATCGGACCCCCCAGACTTTCTTCCTTTAACGGGGGGGGGTCCGAGTTGGTGGTTTTCCATCTCGGCCCCCCCACTAACGTGTCACCTCTGCAGTAACTCAGACCCCCCCCCCCACTCATTCCTGCTTACTACTGCCCCCCTCCCCCTCCAAGTTAGTCCGCTTACCACTCTCTCATACCACCTCTCGCTCCCACTTACACTTGTCTTCCACTCAACCTTCTTCCCTGCCTATCACATCTCCCTTTTCACTTTCACCTCTCGCTTCCCGACATCTATATCCCATGTCACCTCCACCTGTGTTGTTCTCACCACTTCGCCCTTCCACCGTAGCCTCTCCTTCTGCCACTGCATCCTCTCCCTCTACCTCCACGTCCTCTCCCTTTGCCACATCACCCCTATGCCTTTACACCTTAGCGCTTGCATACTGGCTCCCATGCATTCCCAGTCACTTCTCCACCAACTACATCACTCCACATGGCCACCGTTCATTCATTGTAGCCGGAGCACCCAGATCTTGGCTCCCCTCCAGATCATCGATCGTTGATCATATCGGGGCTGCAACATGCGCGAATGATCAAATCCAGAGGGCAGGTCGATATCAAAACCATGTTTTCACAGGGAGGCGACGTGTCAGCACGATGTGCATATCAGACCCAAAAGCGGTGAAGGTCCAAACCACTTTTTCGGGGCCCTGATATGCACATGCATATATAAACACCCTATCCCGTGTCGACAAGTAGTTTCCCAACAGTTGTCTTTCCATAGCCTGAACACCCAATTCGATTGCGATAGTTGGCCCTTTGTAGAATTGACTCAGGCCCCGTCCTGATCTCGATGAAGACAATTAATGAAAGCAGGGATGGTGGTTGAAACATTGTCTCCTCCCATAAATGGAAATCTCGAAAAAGGACTATCAATGAGTTAGGTCCCTACTAAAACACGTTTGCGTCTGACAGAAGATCACGTCTGACCAGAAGACTGCATGCACAGTCTGCCAGAGAGCATGTAGATGTAAAGCCTTCAATGCAATGACTCGAGCACGCATGTGCTGGTGTGGCGAATTGTTCTGAGTACATATAGGCATTTTAGATATTTTGTTAAGGGGGATGGTTGAGCAAGGCTCCCATATTGTATAGTTTTGATGAAGCTCTGGTTCTTCTGGTTATGCATCTATATTTGTGACTTCTTGTTTAATGAAAGTTAGCTTCCTTTCTATTTCTCTGTAATGGTTGTGTTAGGACACTCGGGCATGGATGATCTAGTCGAGGGTAGTTATGTTTTTGTGATGTAGGTTTGATCACAGTGGCATCGCGACCATTTTTAATCATTTTCATGTGTTATATTTTCCCTTCTTACATTGAATGGCTCAGGCATGGATGATCCAATCGAGTTGTTGTAGCTGCATCGTGGTGTAGGTTTGATCAAGGTGTTGCTACGACCATGTTGTTTGGACATGTTTCAGTGTCTGAAATTAGACTTAAGAGTGATCATGAGTCTGAGTTTGTATTCTCTGAGTTGCTGGAAGGCCTGATGCCCATAGCAATCTCACTCATCTTTCTCACTAAGTCTTCCCTCTGCTCACACTTAAGATCAACTTATTGACTGAAGTTGATCAAGACCTCTCCTGCTTGTGCATGTTGGTCCCTGTTTTCTGAGTTAAAATGATATTCTCTTGAATCTGCGCCCATTTGACCTCTTTTAAACCAACCTGTGAAATATAAACTGATGGGTACTGGGCTTACCTTCGATGCAATCTGAGGGTGACTTCCAGTGCTAACATTTGTAGCGTCATTGTCGGGGAACGAATTGAAGACATTTCCCTAGGATATAACGACAAAGAGATTATGATTCTGAAGGTGCATCAGATATCAGAACCATTGAAGATTGAAACCTGGACCTGGCGACTCCACTGTGTCAACTCCACTATTTCAGTTGTGGCTTCCTCTGTCTACACTTGAAGCTGACCCAAAGAGGATTTTCCAGAAAGGAAATCTTTCTCAAGAAGGTTTTAGTTGTTGTTTAGCTCTCTGGAAGAACGATAAGGACCAGATATGGTTTTTGATGGTGAACAAAGACCAGACACCTTCAGACAATGTATCATTCACCTGGAAACTCCATGGTTAAAGAACCAATTGGTGACTCCACTGGTTTGAAATGGAAAAAAATTTGGCTCGAAGGTTTGCTCCTTTTAACTTCTCTGTTGTTCCTGGTTTTCCCAACGTTGTTCCTACTGTCAATGAGTGGATTGATTTTTTGCCCATATTTAAAGAACATAAAGATGACAACCTTTCCCAACATCTCCGTGAGTTTCATGAACTCATGCACCAGTGGGAAATACATCACGAGGATTTATTAGTAAAGATGTTCATGTTATTGCTAGTGGGAAATGCTAGTGACTGGTATCACTCCTTGCCACCTGCTAGCATCTCCTCCCTGGAACAGTTTCATGTAGCTTTCAATAAGCATTGCCAAAGGTATTATTCCTCTGATTTAATTTGTCATAGTTGTTGTGAGGAATATAAAGGTTGTGTTCTAGATGTGGTTGTTTCTAATGAGTCTGATGAAGATCTGATTGAAAGAGAAAGCGAGAATAGGAGCGAGTATTTTGCAAACGTGGATGAGAGATTTTCTCTTTCTATTTTCCGAGAAGAAGGACTTCCAAATGTGAGTGTTGTTAGTGTTGATGATTGCATAGCCATAGATGTATCATTTTCTTCCCCTGATGCACCTGTTGTCTCAGTTGTAAAAGAAGAGATAGTTGTGGAGGAGGATTCTTCTCTTTCCTTTAAGAGGTTTCCCATGATGTATTTTCACCTAGGATTGAAGAGAAGAATCAAGAGGTCGCTCATTTCTCTTTGCAATATAAAAGAGTTCTGCACACACCCATCTTTGATGAGTACTCAGATGATGAAGAACGTATCCCTACCTTACGTTTTGTTGACTTGGGGAGCATCCAGCCTATGTATGACATCTATGGATCGGATTCTGATGTGGATATGAAGGATTTCCAAGACCATATTATAGATCCTTTTCCTTTATGCATTAAGGAAAAGCATTGGATTGAAATCATCCATCTTGGGCCTGCAGAAGACACTGAGAAACATGTTAAGGAGAAACACCCATTCATTGATATACATGGAGAGATTTCTTGCCTTCAGCTGGCTGACGTTACCAAAGCAGACAACGAGGAAGAGGATCAGGCCTGGATGGCTTTACCACAGACTTCTTCCATCACTGTTGGGATCTACTTAAGGAATAGGTTTGGCTGGTTGTTGAAGAATCCCGATTGTCAGGCTAGGTACTCTCTGCACTCAATGCAACCTTTCTCACTCTCATCTCTAAAGAGGAGTGAGTCACTCATCCCAAGTAGTTTAGACCAATAGCCCTTTGCAATGTCATCTACAAAATCATCACAAAGGTCATCGCCACTTGCCTCAAGCCAATCCTACCTTTCATCATCTCCAAAGAGCAAGATGGATATGTGGAAGGGAGACAAATCATGGATAGTGTTATTTTGGCTAATGAGGTGATCCACTCTCTGAAAATGACCAAGATACCAGGTATGCTCATCAAACTCGACCTCTCAAAAGATTTTGATAGAGTAAGTTGGAAATACTTACGCTCCATGCTTGAGTCCTTTGGTTTTGACAAACAGTGGGTAAATTGGGTTCTCAATCTCAACTCCTCAGCCTTTTTCTCTATCTTGGTTAACGGCTACCCTCCCAACCCTTCTCACCATCTAGGGGCATTAGAGAGGGTGACCCTCTATCTCCCTTCCTCTTTGTGCTAATGGCATAAGGTCTAGGGCGCTACATCAAGGCAGCGATTTTGGAAGGATCCCTCAAAGGCCTGCCCCTGCATAACATCCATCCAGCACCTTCACACAGCCAGTTTGTAGATGACACCTTAATAATGAATACTCACACAACTCGTGAAGCCACCAAGCTAAACTCCATTCTCTCCGAATTTACGGAAGCCTCAAGCATGATCTTAAACCTTGACAAGTCTAAGCTCTACTTTTTCAATACGCCAATTGTAGTACAGGACCATATTTCCAGACTATTAGGAATACCTAAGAGTTCCCTTCCCTCCAACTATCTTGGCATACCCCTCACAGGGGAGCCGACGCGCTCCATTTCTTGGGACAGCTTGCTCCTCTCCATCTTGCACAGGCTAAGCAACTGGACTTTCAGACCTCTCAATATTGTAGCTAGACTGGTGCTCCTCAAGTCTGTCCTACAGGCCCTACCCACCTACCTCTCCACGGCTCTGGTAGTGCCTATTTTGGTAATTCGAGTGGTCAGAGGCCTTCAAAGAAACTTCTTGTGGCACGGTCATCAAACAAATAAAAAGTGGGCACTGGTTAGCTGGGATAAGCTATGCAAACCCAAAAACCTTGGAGGGTTGGGACTACGCGACCCAGGAAATTTTAATCTAGTCATGGGAGCCAAAATGTGGTGGAGATGGCTACAAAATCTGATGGAACTCTGGGCGCAAATATGGAAACAAAAGTATGCCCCAAATATACAAGCCGGCCAGTTAATCAGATTCAATGACCACATCCAAGGCTCTAATATCTGGAACACGACCTGGAAAAATCACCCTCTCATTCAAAGGCATGCCTTTTGGGAAGTTAGGAATGGAGAAAGCGCATTATTTTGGCAGGACTCATGGCAGCAGCTAACACCCCTTAGCAATTTGGAATATCTCAATCCTCTCAGATAGAAACTCCATTCGAATATATTCTGGAGAGTCAAAGATATCTGGAATGTGAATCACAGGAACAAGCCTTAGAGACAATGGAAAACAAAGAGATCGGAATTACAACTCATAGAGGACACGGATCTCCAAGCCTAGTAAGCATGCATTGTCCACAGGAAGATACCAATCAAAGACAGCCCGGACATCCTCTATTGGGGACACTCTACCACAGGTATTTTTTCGGTTAAAGAAGCCTACTACCTGCAGGGGAACTACAAAAACCAGGACCCGGAGATCATCTGGAGCAAGATTTGGAGCGTAATTCTTTGGCCCAAAGTTTCAATATTTCTATGGCTCATAGCTCAAAACCGTATCCTTACTTGGGATAATCTCTTAAAAAGAGGCTTTATCGGCCCTTCAATGCACACCCTGTGTCAATAGAAAGAGGAAAACTTGGAACATCTTTTCAATAAGTGCCACTATAGTCAGCAGATTTGGGATTGGGGATCCCAAGCAATAAAACGCTCTAATAGAAACAGGGGCAGTATCAGGGACACAATTGCGAACTGGGATTCGATCTCCTTTCACAACCCAATTCTCGAGCGCATCTGGTAGTTGCTTCCTGCCTTCACTCTCTGCGTAACTTGGAAAGAAAGAAACAAAAAAATCTTTCATTCGAAAATTTCTCCTCCTGCCACCACTTGGGAACATATTGAGAAGCTAGTCTGGGAAATGATCAATAGCAAACCTTGGAACCCTGAAGACCTCCAATGCACTCCCAACGAGAACAACATTCTCAAAAGCCAGAATCTCAAAATTCCTTTTCACACCACTACGAAGGAAAAAGGCAGCCATCCCAAAAGCTCGCCAAGGTGGGCCCCCCCTCCACCATGTTTTATTAAGATAAACTTCGATGGAGCCGCAAGGGGAAACCCAGGACCGACGGGATTTGGATCAGTCCTTCGGAACCATGCAGGTGAGATCTTACATTTGGTGGTAGGCTTCCTGGGTGAAAATACAAACAATGTTGCAGAGCTTCTAAGCCTAATTCAAGGCCTCAAGGTTGCGACTCACAATCAATACCAGAAGTTCATTGTGGAGGTTGACTCTCAGATTATCATCCAGCTCATAACCAAAATTATTCATGGAAACCATCCAATGAGAATCTCTCCCAGCTGAAGGTTATCGGGACTTCTGGAAGACTTTGGAGCTCGCATCCACCCCAGTCTCACCATAGTCCCTTCTCATGTGAAAAGAGACATAAACAAAGTATCGGATTGCCTAGCTAATGTGGGAGTCGATGCCAAGTCAGAACTCATACACTGGAAAGCTAATTTTTCTAAATGTACTGATCTCTCGAGGCGATGCAAAGACCTTTCTAGCAGGGACGCATCAGCCCCGAATGGGGTGACACGACACAAAGCTCAAACACCTGGCACAGTGCCTAGCCTCACCTTAAATGAGGTAGGTTTCTCCCCATCTATTCAACATTAATGATGGGAGCTGGCCATTACTACCGACCTCCGGATAAGCGACCTCTCCCTCACAGGAAAGGGTTGTCCCTACAAACATTTACTATGGAAGAGTTAATGGGGAGATATGTCTCGTCGTTCCTCAAGCATTTGAATGCGATGAGGCATGATCACATTCAGCTCATTCTTCCTCTGCATCTTTCCACCATTTGTGAGATCTGGTGCATTTTTCTCTCCACTCTGTGCAGTTTTGATATCCTCTCCTTCACTAAGATGCCTAGGGAGTGAGGTAAACCTTGTCATGGTTCAACTTGGTATACCCACGCTACTCAATGACAGAGGAGACAACAGATGGAAGAAGCGCTCTCGTTGGCCCGCTCTGTTCTGCGTCAAAGAGAAAAGGTGACTAGCCTCTCTCCCAGGGCTTATGCAGAGGAGTTTTCAATGGAGGAGCACACTCAGACCCCTCCCAAACAATTCCTACTCACTGAATTGGATAATTGGAATCCCAAAAGACCTTTGCGGGAAGAAAACACTCTGAATGCCCTTGAAACTCAAGCAAGGAGCAGCATGGTGGGGGGGATCTGTGAGGAATTCCCCACTTGTTACATCGAGGAAGTACCTTATGAGGATTTGGTCTCACAGGGGACCATTATGAAAGTAAGCACCATGAAGACACGGGAGCTAAGGACAAGGGAGATGGTGACGTAGTTCCAGAGGAGGTTTCTCCAAGCACTGTAGTGAAAACTGGGACGAAGGTCACTCCGAGAGAGGGTGACGAAACCCCAGTGCCACCTTCCACCAGATCCATGCATGAACATATTGGTGCCCCGCCACCCTTCCTCCATCCGGCGCACTTGGATTTAGTGTTTGAATTAAAGGGACAGATGGCAGACCAGGAGCATAGGGTCCTCCTAATGAGACAATGTATGGATATGCTATGGGACGCGTACTCCAATGCCCCGGCGAAGAAAAAATGTCCAAAGTGTGCCCAACCATTCGTAATGCAGGATAGAGAAGTACAATAGGAGGATGAGGCCGACAGGCCACCGGGTATTTGATCTAGTTAATTTTTAGTCTGGTTTTCTTGTATGCTTCCAGCCATGCTGAGGCTTCCTTTTGCTTTAGTTTTTATTGTTCAGAGTAATGTTCAGGCTTCTAAAATCTCTCTGTACCACCTTAAATAGTTTCAAGACTATGTGTGGCTATCTGTCCTAGTTTCCCTCGGGCAGGACAACCTTTTTCAAGAAGAAACATATGGGCTCCAAGTTGTGCTGGTTTTCGGTAAAATGGCGGCACACTTGGCGGTCGCAGTACTACTGTATCTCTTTTTGTTAATATAATATAGTAGGAACCAACCTTTTTTACATAGAAAAAAATAAGAAGTAAATTTCAGCTGTCAGATCATTCTAAAGTGGAAGGACAGGATAAGTTAGAAGAAGGATGCACTAATCTCAGCGGCCAAGAATCAGGCACTCAAATCTACGGTCGACAGGGCATATCAGCCCCCCCCGACCTTTCTACCTTTAATTGTGGGGGGGATCCAAGTTGGTGGTATTTTCCATGTGGGACCCTCATACATGTCACCTTCCTGTCAAATCGGACCCCTCTCGCTCATTACCACTTACCGCCTCTAAGTAAACCACCAAACCACTCATACATACCACCTCCGCACTCCGATGTCATATTCCACTACACTACCTGCACGTCTCACCCATGTCAGTAGACCATCTCAGCAAGGACATGTGGCAGAACCACGTCAGCAAGGACATGTGGAAAACCACCTCAGCAAGGACACGTGGCAGTAATTCACATACTTCGAGGGGAAGTAAAGTTTGAGACTTGAGATTTCAGAAGTCCGGAGACTCGAAGGAGATCTCAACTGTTGATCAAGAAAGGGGCCGTAGAACCGTTGATCTGGTTGAAAGGCCAAATTCTCGAAGTAGACCAAAGTCATCGATTCAGAAGGACAGGTGTCTGTAGATCATCAACTCTGGAAGATTGGCGTATGGAAGAAAGCAGGGTTTGAGATTTGAAACTCCTAGAGCTCGGATCATGAAGTAAATCATAGTCGTTGATTTAGGGAGGTTAGATCTAATCTACAGATCGTGAAAGAACAAATATGAACCGTTTGTTCAGGAGCACCGTCAAGATCGTAAGATCGACGGTCCCGTCGTATTGCGTGGATTGAAGGTGTGTGAACTTTAAAAAGTTGAAGGCAGGCTCCAATCGAAACCATAGTTTTGGATAAAGGACACATTGAGGCTTGAGGTAAATTGCAGGGCAAAAAGTAGTTTGATTCAAACCACCTTTAGACGCACCCGCAATTGTGTGGTCACATGAGATCATTGCCCAAGGTCATATCGAGAAATGGAGCTAGCGCTCACTAGACTGATATCGAGAAGCACCTTCTGAATAGGCATTTGGTCACTACCGGTGGTCACATGTAGGAAGGGGCTTAGAAGCCAAAGAAGCCAAAGACAACTGGATGTAACTGATAGAGAAGACGAAGAGTTGTGACTGCCAAAGAAGCCAAGGAATCTCAATATAACGCCCACTGATGATGAACAGATTCTGAATAACCACCAGAGAAGACGAAGAGTTTGAATAATGATTAGGGAGAGGACTCGAGGTGAGAAAAACATGCAGAACAGAGAGTATAAAGTGATTTTTCGAGAGTCATGCAAGTGTGTAGTAAGTGAAGTGGCGCAGTACCAAAAGTGGAGATCATAGATGAAACGAAAATAATGAAGAGATATCATAGAGCATAAAAGGAAAAAGAGAAGTTGAATAAGGGGTGCACAAGAATATGCAAGCAACAACAAGACATTGATGTAGGCAGAGCAAAGCAGTGTAGCAGAATAGTGATGAGACTGGTAAGACATTGATAAATACTATATCACTGTGATAAATTTAAGAAAGCAAAGATATATATTTCAGGGTGGTAGGAAAGTGCTAGGGAGGACTGTTGTCCTCATAGTTTCAAGTGGGTGCTTGAACACAGGGAGTTGTAGCTTCCATCTAGTTGCAGCCAGAAAAACCAGGGTGGTAGGGTGGTGCAAGGGAGAACTATTGTTCTTTGTTATACAGGTTGGTGCCTCTGTGACTGGAAGTTAATGCTTCCATCCAGTTGGTGTTGGAACACTTAGGGAGTTGGTGCTTCCTTCTAGTGGGTGCTAGAGAAACCAAAGAGTTGGTGCTCTCAACAAGTTGTTTCTTGTAAAATAGAGGTGGTAGCCTCAAAAGTAGTTGGAGCTCATAAAAATGATAATGTACAGAAAATAAAGACAACTTATCATATCAAGAAGAAGAGGTTTTCTCCCTTTATGGGTTTCCTCAAGAATATCTGTCTCTATATATTTCATGTGTGTGATTGATGTTGAATACTCTATTGCTTACTTCCTTGAATTATTGTGACCATCATTGAGTGTTTGGTAATGAGTTTAAAATGGGCATAATTGTTTAAGCACGGTGACAACTGATTCACCCCCCCTCTCAATTGTCCAACAATTGGTATCAGAGTGGGTTCCTTTTATTTAAAGGTATATCAGTAAGCTTAAACATGACAATTCATGAAGGAACTTCAACCAATAAGGCCCCCTTGTTCAATGGAACAAACGTTTCCTTCTAGAAAGTTAGGATGAGAACCTACATAATGGATTTAGGTGCAGATGTCTGGGATGTGGTAGAAATTGGTTATGTAAATACAATTTTACTAGCTAATAAGGATGACAAGCTAGAATTCAACTTCAATGCTAAGGCTATGAATGTTATTCTAAGTGGGCTTGTAGAAGCAGAATTTGTAAAAGTTATGCACTTAAAATCTGCCAAAGAAATGTGGGACAAACTCATTGGCAGTTATGAAGGTAATGAGAAGGTAAAGGATGCCAAGCTTCAAACCTACAGATTACAATTTGAACAACTAAAGATGAATGAGGATGAAACAGTTAATAATTTTTTGTTAAGAGTTGAGGAGCTTGTGAATTCCATGAAGGGTCTTGGTGAGAAGATTGAAGACGTCTTTTTAGTTCAGAAGATTTTAAGATATCTACTAAGTAGATTTAATCCAAAAGTTTTTGCAATATAAGAACTGAATGATCTTAATACTTTGTCTATTGATCAACTTCGAGGAACTCTAACTACTTATGAAATGAGGATTAGTAAGGATAAACCCACCTCTAGAGAAGAATCATTTAAAGCAGATAAGAATGAGGATTTTGAGCCTGATAAAATTGAAGCAAAATTTGTGATAAGACTAAAGAAAGGATCAGGCATGTACCAAGGCAAGTTTCCCTTCAAATGTTTTAACTATGGAAAGATAGGTAACTTTGCATCTAAGTGTCCACACAAGAAGAAGGACCAGAACTCTTGTTGAATTTTTAATGAAGATTTCTACCTTGGACAAGTGGTTCCTATGGGTTTTTAAACTTTTACCTAGGGATGTGGTCCACAACTTAAAAGTGGGTCTTTTTCATAAAGTCACTTTATAAGTGGTAAAGTGAACTTTAAATTAGAAAGTGAAAAGTGACTTAAGAACTTAAAGCACCAAGTGGGTTTTTATTTAAGTTGGGTGAGTAAAATTAAATAAAGTGAATTTAATGGAGCATTTAATTCTCACCATTGATCTTGGGCAATGTGAGCCCTTGGATCAAAAGGGAAACCTAACTGTCACTTAGGGATTCTAAAGGAGGAAAAAGGCCAAATGAGAATTTATTCTTTCTTGGAGAGATTGAGAGATTGAGAGAGAGCAAGAACAGGAGAAGGGTTTCTATTTTCTGAAGAGGAAAGAGCAGCAAAGAGGAGGCACGATTTTCAAGGCTAAGTTGGGCACGCAAATTGAGTTAGCCAGCAGCATTAAATAATCTGTACGGTATGGATTTGGTACAGCAGCATTTATTGTACCTGTTATGGGTGCAAAGCTGCACGCAAATCGAAGAAAAAGGGCGATTTTATCAGTCCATACAGTCCGTACGGACACCATACAGTTGTTGTAAATTTTTGGGCACGTTTTTCAAAATCCGTACAGTCCGTACGGTACGACTATCAGTGCACAGTTTTCGAGGTTGCAGCTGTTGGGTTTCTTCCAGTGAATTTCAAGCTCATAAATCGAGGGAAGAGATAAGTACAAGCTGTTGGTTTTATTTTTGTTGATATGTAATTTCCAGATTTGAAGAAATAAGAAGAACTCCCTCTCTCTCACTGGTTTTCCCCACACTGGGGTTTTTCTAGGGTCGATTTGACCAAAAATCTATTGTGTCATTAAATGTGTGCTTGCTGATATATTTTCTGAG
>ML826768.1:0-15247 GCA_009831015.1 Picea engelmannii
AACAAGTGTATCTATGCAGGCAATAGTGAAACATGGTGCATTCCTCAGTAGTGATTTGGCAAATTATGCAAGTAAGAAGGTCAATGCCATCTATGTATGAGTAGGGAATTTTAGGGCTATAACAAGATGATCAAGGCATTTTATTATGGATGGAAGCTTAATAAATTAAAACAACACAAATATCTATTGGTTTGTTGGTTAATATTTATATGTCTGATTTTATATCTTGAATACTCCGGGGTTCATGTCTACGAGGATTCCAACAAAACCTCTAAAAATATCGGCCCTCCTGGTAAACCAGAAGGAAATGCAACACACAGAGTGCATTGCGTAGTCTCACCCGATATATTTCTAATGGGTGACTGCAATACTCAAGTGTTTGTCGTCCAAGATTGGGTGGAGATCTGAGAAGTGTGCACTGAGAGTTGTACTTAACTTATTAACGCAGTAAACTGTCATTCACAATTATGCATGGAATATAATAAAATCATTCATTTAGAATATCAACAACTACTTAAAACAGTAAGGAAACACATGCATTCAATCACATAACACAGGTTTTACCATGGTTCACCCCCTCCTGGGCTATGTCCAAAAAGATCAGGCTCTTAAGCTCTTTTATTATAATAGTTCCAAAACTACAGCGTCACGCACTTACAACTCCTCTCAGTCGGGTCGAGATCTATTATGAGGTAGAATATATCACAATAGGATCCTCAACCTACTATCTAACCCTCAAGATCCACCCCCCTTACATCCCTACAGCTCAACAACTTACAAAATTAGGCCGTATAGAAAATATTACAAATAGCTATCAAATGAGACTCCTCATCGAGATCCTCTATATCTGCCTCACTCTCACCTTCAAGCCTCTTTTATGAGACTTCGGTATCTATATTTATAGGTTTCTAGCTCATCGACCATTACAATGTATTACAAAAAACCTAACCCTAACATCATTATGTCTTCCATGCATGCATGTGTGTTGCTCTTCCTTCCAGTCGTTGCTTTTCTGGTGCATGCCTTCCTTCCCAAAATAACCTTTCTTTCCACTTTGGCCTACTTCCAACAGGCCCCCAACACTAACATGTGGCTCATCCCAAGCCACCTAACCTTTGTGTGCTTCGTTGATCTCCCTGGTGATCACGTGGAACTTCTCCTTGAGATCTATTGCTTGTGTTTGAGCCTATGTGGTCTTCTCCTTGAGTGCGTACAATGTTTGTACTGCAATCTCGTCATTGATCAACCTTTCACATTCTTCCTGGGTCTGTGCCATATATGTCTTGGCTTCCTCTGCTTGTGTAATGACCTCTGCTACTCTCTCTTGGAGCGGTTCCATTTAAGCCTAGTGTTCCTTTTTTTGCATCTGTGCAGTGGTGAGTTCTTCCTGTAGTCTCTTCATATCTTGTGCCCCATTGATGTGCTCCATTATTGACATTGTCTTCTACCTCTACTTGAGGTATTGGATAGTTGTGACTATCCTTTCTTCTTCCTGGTCTCATTGTTGGACCTGTTTATCCTCTTCCAACTTCGTCCAGAGCTATTTTGCATTGTCGAACAAGTCGGTCGTTGTGTGGACCTGTCGTTCTATCTCCTGTATCTACTCTATTGCCTCATGTTTCCTTTTCTCCCTGACCTTCGGTGGAGTGGTAGGTGTGAGCTTCTCACATATATTCTTGATCTCCTGTTGATATTGATCGATTTTTTGTGCAATATGATCAATTTTTTTTGTTTCCATGACTTTGTCCCTCTACGTAGTCTTTGGAATCTCCTCGTAATCTTCGACCACTTTCTACTCCAATCCGTTCATGCATTCCCTCTCCTCTTTGGTCTCGACCTTGGCTTGCTCGAATACCAATTCCATATCATCTAATTTATCCTTTACCTGCTGCAGTTTGGTTGTGTTTGTGTGTGCATGAGACTGTACCTCCTAGGTAACTCTAACATGCAGTTTATATAGGGCCTTGGTTGGTATCTGTGGCAATACCAACTGTAATTGAGCCAAGTCATTTAGGGGTGTCTTCCCCATGATCTCGTCCATGCGCAGAATGTTGGGTGTAATGTGAAACGTTGCACTTGACTGTGGTATTGTCTGGACTATATCCTACTTGCTTGCTTCAAGTTCTTCTCTTGTATGTGATGTTGATGACCTCGTTTCAATGTTGTTTTCGGTTGCTTGCACTTCCTCGATTTCCTTGAGGAGTTGTCGCATGTCTGCCAACCCTTCTTCAATTATGTCCCTATGGTGCGTAACATTCTCAAAATCCTTGAATGTGTGATCTTGAACCATTTGGGCTACCATTTCTGCATCATCCTCTGTGATCGTGCATTCGGGAGGTATTCTATGAGCCTTCATCTTCTTGCACTCACCCCCCGTTTGAGTAGTTGGTCGCTTAGTCGGGCCTAGATCTTGTGGATTAGGACTTGGTGTAGTCCCATGTGTTGCCTCAAACTGTTTATGTTGTACTTGGAGAACTTGTGTATTATTCTTCTTCCTCGTTTGGACTCATGTCTTGGATTTCCCCCCTTTCTTCTGCTTTGGTTTGGTCTGGCCCGTCCTTGGTTTCTTGGGAACTGTGACTTCCTGGGGTTGTGTTTGTTCCTGCCCTGCCTCCTCATCATGTGGATGTTCCTGCCTTGCCTCCTCCTCCTCTGCCCCTGCAAGTATGTCTCAAGTGAGGAATGGAATCCTCTAATCGTCTTCCCAATCCTTGATGGCCATTTCTATGTCCCCCTCCATGATGCAATAGTGCAGTTATATCCATTGCTTGTTGGGGTCCTTCCTCACCTGGATCCACATCGCATGTCAAGTGTCCTTGAAGTTAACTATGCCCTGATAATATGAAACATTCTTAGGTGTTATTCTCCAAAGGTTGACGATGGTCTCCTGTAGATCCTGAAGGTATCCTTCGAATATAGCTTCGTTCATATTTATATTCTTGGCGTCCGAAGTGGCACCAAGCGATAAGTATCTCGCTCCATGATTGTGTTTGGGTCTAGTGGAGAAAAATACATATTTCGGTTCCTTCCATCCCATAATCAATATCATCATGATCAACCATGAATAATTAAATTATGTTCCCAGATCCTGTGCATCCTTGTAGTCATCTAGAAACAGATTCAAAAGATAAGGGGCCCAACTAATCATGGTACCCTTGGCATACTGTGTTGTGGTTGTGACAACCCCGACTGGGACTTCCTCCTTGTGACATTTTATGAGAAGCGTGCATGCCATGATTTTTGTGGCCATTTTTGTCGCGATGTAACTAATCTGTTTGATAATGATTCTACGTGTCCCCCTTTCAGTGCCGTATTTATTTTTCATCTCCTTAGAGAGTGCTTTCTCCTTTTTTTTATCTTCAAGAAGTTGTGCGGGATCCATGCCTTGTGATGGTATCCCTGTGATGTGCATGATGAGATCTATGTCTATTGAGATGAGCTTGTCTAGCCACAAATATTTTCCATGTGTGACTCCCATCAATTGATTGGCGCAATTGTTTTCGTATTGTCCTCTGCCAAAGTGTGGTAGTTCCAATAGACTTAAAATCCATGTTTTTTCTAGTCCTACTGCCCACTAGAGTGGTTAATGAATCAGTTCCCCAAAGGAATCTACACCCACATTCTGTAGGTAGAATTTCTTCATGAACTCCGTGAACTTTTCTGTGTCCATTACATCATGGTATGAGTACTTTAATTTCTCTACATAACCTAGAAAACCTAGTTTCACCCGTACCCCTTCTGGTATACGTGGAAAAACAATTGTTGTGGCGGGTTGTCTGCACGGTGACCTAGGTACTTCCTACTTATGCTTTCACGGTGGTGGCTAACTTGAGGTTTCGACACGGTTGTCTGCGATTCCTCTCGCTTGGCCACTGATTCCTAATTTGGGGCCATCCCATTGACTCTCAGAGCTTCCTCAGGGTTTTCTGGTTGCACTTGAGTACCTGTGTCCTCATTCTATCATCCATGCCCCTCTTTTGACATATCCACATCCATGCATGCTGGTGTTGTCTTCTATTTTTCCTCCACAATGGGTGTGGGGTTTACTGGTGTTGTATCCAGTGATGGGATTTCATCCACATTGACAACTTCTAGCGGTTGTTGTTCGCTTTCCTGCGATTGTGTTTGTGCTCTGGTCCTAACTCTGGATTGTCTGGAAGTTTGGCTCAGTTCTACTTTTTTGGGTGGTGCCATGGTGGAAAATATGGTCATTCATCGAGCTCAGTAGCCTCTACAACCTATGTAAAGTTCGCTCTGTGCTTTCTATGCTCTGTCTCTCTCTACCTTTTCCAATTTCGCAATAATATTTTTTCTCCCGCATCCTTGCTTTGTATGGGTGTCATGTGAAGCTTGTCGAAGAAATTACCTTTATTATGCATTCAATGAACCTCTAGTTCATTTGTACGTTCCATTACTCTCCCTTTATGTCTCTAGTTGGTGTGATTAATGTGATGTCCCGTCGGTCATTTTCGGCATTCAATTCTGCTTGCCTTCATCGCTTATCACTTCTTTTGTTGTCTTTGTCTTTCTCTCTTGTTTTCATTTTGAACTGATCATTGGCCTTGTATTCTTCGGGCTCATATTCCTAATTGTGCATGCTCCTTCTCCTTTCGGCACACTGTACCTTTGTTCATGTTGTTTGATACCCTATTTTTTTTTTTAACTGTGCAGTGAATTTCAAGTTGTGGGTGGTTGACTGTCCTTATATAGCTTCAGTCAAATCCCATTAATAATCCCTCTAAGTTATGTGCCTCCTAAGTCATTCAACTGTACAACTCCCCCATCTATGACAGTTTTTACTTCGTACGTTCCTAACCATTGCATTCTCATTTTTCCTGGATGTTGAATGGATTTGTTGTCATACATCAACACTAAGTCTCCTTCCTTGAAATTTTTCTTCTTGATGTGTCTTTCATGCCAAGATTTGTCCCTTACCTTTTGAACTTGTTGGTGGAACCTTACTAGTATCCTCTATTCCTCCATGATCATCATTTGATTCAGCCTATCCTGTATTGTGCCTTTTTCTGTCATGTGTGTAATTGCTGCTACGCGCAAACTGGGTAGCAGGAATTATAATGGTACAATTTCTTCTTGGACATATACTAATCTAAATGGTGTGTGTCATGTCAACTTATTGCATGTGGTCCTGTAAGCCCACAATATTGCTGGTATTTTGAGGTCCCAATCATCCATTGACATTACAGATCTTCGTCAGTGCATTCTCAGGGATTTTGTTAAATGCTTCTACTGTTCTATTTTCCTTTGGATGATATGGAGTGCTCTTTTGATTATGGACTTCAAATTCTTCATTCATAGCCTTAATAGTGTTGTTAATGAAGTGAGAGCCTTGGTCACTCATCAAAATTCTTGGGCAACCAAATATAGTGATTACTTGTTCAAATAGTAAGTGTGTTGATGTTTCTATGCTGTAATATTTAACTGGTGCTACTTCCACCCATCATGTCAGGTATTTTGTCACGGTGATAATGTACCTTTCTCCAGTCCTCTTTGTTGGTGGGTGAATTGGTCCCACAAAGTCTATTGCACATTTTTCGAATACCTGCAACGTTACCTATGGTCACAATGGAATCTTGTCCCTTCTATTGGGTTTACCAACCCTATGACAGACATCTCATCTTTGACAGTACTCTTTCTATTTTCTATGAATGGTCAGCCACCATATTCCTACGCACAATACATTATGCATTGTATCTTTTCCTGTGTAATATCCTCCTGCTATTCCCTCATGGGATTTTACTAACACCCTCGGTATTTCATGTTCTAGCACATATCTTTGCAAGATGTTATCTGCGCCCATTTTGTATAAGTGTCCTGCGATCAGCTAATAGTATGCATCCCGAACTACCAGGTTTTTCTTCTATGCAGTGTTATATTCTTGTGGTACAATACCTATACTCAAGTACTAGATGATATTTGCAAAGTATTCATCAACGATTTGGACTGAAAATAATTGTGCGTCTGGAAAGTTGTCCTCTAAACTTGTAGGTTCTTCTATGTTCGTGACCCTTGATAGGTGGTCAGGTCTTGCATTCAACTTTCCTGGATTGATTATTACTTCAAAATAAAAATATTGAAATAGTAGTAACCATTGACAGATTCTCCCCCCCAACATTGGCTTGTTGAATAGGTATTTAAGAGTTGAGTGGTCTGTGAACATCTTAAATTTTTTTCCTAATAAGTAATGTATGAACTTCTGCGGTGTGTAGACCATAGCTAGGCCTTCCCTCTCTATAGTGTTATAGTTCTTCTCTGATTCTGATAGTTTTCTACTCGCAAATGCTATAGGGTGATCCAAATATCCCGCTCCTAGATGCACCAAAATAGCTCCAAGTGTTGTGGTTGATGCATCTACATGTAGATGGAATATCTTCTCCCAGTCTGGAAATACTAGTATTCGCGTTGTTACCATCTTTTCTTTTAGTATATCTAGACCGTTTTGCCAATATTCATTCCACTGAAACTTTGTATCTTTCCTTAACAATTTCTCCATTGGCACGATTATCTACACGTACCCTTTGATAAAAAAATTGTAGTACCATGTGTGTCCCAATTTCGCTCTTAGTTGACAGACTGTCTTTGGTGGTGGCAAGTTAACAATTATTGCAATCTTTGCAGGATCTACTAGTAAGCCTTGTTTTCATACTATATGGCCCAATAGTATCCCAAACGGTGTTCTGAATATGCACTTATTTATGTTTAATGATATCTAGCACTACCTGCATCTTTCTAACATTAGCCACAATATCTCTACATGGTATTTCAATAGACTATAGACTGTCCAATCATCCAAGTATACCTCTAGAAACTGGTGGATAAATTCCTTAAATGTAGCGATGACCACTATGGAAAATATTGTTGGTGCATTCTTTAGTCCAAACGACATGACTATGTACTGGTAGGATCCCCATTATGTAGCAAAAGTTGTCTTGTATCTGTCTTCCTGTGTTATCTTGATCTGGTGGTAGCCTGCGAATCCATTAGTGAATGAGTAAACTTTGTGCCCTCCTACGTTATCCAACACTTCATCCGTGAAAGGTGTAGGGAACAGGTCATGTAGGCATGTATCTTTCAACTTCCTCAAGTCGACGCATATTCTTATCCTGCCTTTTTTTCCTCCTGAACTACCATCAGGCTTATCCATTCTGATTCTTCCATAGGTTCTATGATTCTGGCTTCGATCATTTTATCGATCTCATCTTTAACTTTGTGCTTATATATCAGGTTTAGTCTGTATGGTGATTTTTGGATCGGTCTTGCTTCATCTCTAACTGGTATATTCATTTCTCCTAGATCTTCTGTTATGCCCTTATTTTATGTAAATGTTGTGGGGAACAGGTCGGTGTACTCATGTAGTAACTATGTTATGCTTTCTACTGTTTTCTCATCCCAATAGTCTCCAATGATGGCCATTTTGGGATTCTCAACTATCCCAACGTTGAATTTCTTCACCTTGATTGAAGCAACAATTACTTATGATTCTAGAGGTAGACCTTCCACTTCTCTCTCGTCTTTCTCTTCCTCTATCTAAATATCATGTGGGTTGTGTTCATCTGGTGCTTGTTCCTGAACATGGTATCATGAAAACAGTTCTTTGACCATCTGTATGTTCTGTTGTTGTTATTTTGTTATGAGTTCGACTTTTGGTTCCTTAATGAATATCACCCCTCTTATCTACTTAAGTGTTGCATCTATGTTGGAGTTCTCATGCTCGAATGAGAAATTGACTGTAAAATTATGTTGCAGTACCTTCGAGCTCGCAGTTCCTCTGTGTAGTTCCTAGTTTGTATACCAGTTTGTTGGTATGCCCTCTAAAGTGTGTATGAAATGATGAGGCAATTCCTCTGGGGGTATCATTTTCCATGGCACTCTACACTTCTCCAAGTGTTCTGCTGGTGCCCCCTATCCATCATACTTATGTTTCTTGTTTCTTTTCTATTCTATGCCAAACCTTATGTGCATTAACTACTTACATTGGTACCAATCTGTGATTGTTTCTTTGTGTGTGCCCCACCATCTTGCAGGTGTGGCCTTGAGTGATATATCGAGTGCTAAGAGTCTTTGATTTTCTAACACTTCATCCTCATATTGTGCCAAGAATACTTATAGATCATTCACTCCATGGAAAATGGGTGGTTCCCTTATCTCCGTGCCTACCCATCTTACTGTGCAGTCTATTCTTTCACATCTTCTAGTGGAAACTTCATGTAGCCTTTGTTGCCAACTCTCTAACCCTATATCTGAGTCTGGCACACATGAAGTAATGCTCCACCAATTGAGTATCCCATCTACAGTTGGGTTTACATAATCCTCATCACGCGCAGTCATTATGTACAACTGGTTGATTTCCTCTAAGTCTAAGCAAGTAGGTTCTACAAACCTTTCCCCTTCCATAATATACCATATATAAAATGTATGAAGAACTAAAATAAAATGCTAGTAATGGCAGAATAACAACAATATAACTAGAACATTCACCACAATAACATTGAAATGATATAGGAATAACAACAGAAATAGCACTTTGAATCTGAAAGCAATGTTCACGGGCCTCTTCGAGGGGGAAACCTCCAATTGAGCATAGCTCTATTACAATAATATCCAAGCTAGGGTTCTCATACCCTCAACTCCTATTTATACTAAAAAGAAGCATCTAGAGGAAGATCCTTCTAGAAGCAGAAGCTTCTATTAGGTCTTCTTACATCTGCCTTATTCTATTTTATTGAAAGGCCTTATTAATATTGACCTTTATTACATCTAAATATATTGTTCTACCTATGTGTGGGTTAGGACCCTAACATGTCCGCCCCCTTAAAAACAACCTTGTCCTCAAGGCTTGAGATGAGGAAATTGTTGCAGAATGGTAGTTGTTTCCCAAGTGGTGTCTGTTGGAGTTGTATCTTTCCATTGTACTAGCACTTCCTTGATGGTTCTATGACATAGGCGACGCTCACGCTGGTCCAAAATTGTTTCTAGTTGTATCCAAATGGATCCTTCTTCAGCTAACTCTAGAAGGTTGGTTTGAATTTGGCACTTAGTTCCAATCACCTTCTTTAAGCATGAAACATGAAAAACAGGATGTAGCTTCGAATTGTTGGGAAAATCTAACTGATAGGCGACTTGTCCCACACGCTTGAGTATGGTATAAGGACCATAAAATTTGGGCGCTAGCTTTTGACAATGCTCGACCTTGAGGGAAGTTTTCTTATAAGGTTGTAGTCGAAGAAACACCTGATCCCCTTCTGCAAATTGACGTTCAGAGCGACCTTGATCTACTTATTTCTTCATGCAATTCTGTGCCATGACCAAATTCTCTTTGAGGGTACGAAGAATAGCCTCTTGATCTATAAGTGTTAGGTCAACCGCCTGGACCTTAGAGGAACCTGGTAAGTATGAGAGAACTGAAGGTGGCTTATGTCCATATACCACTTCACAAGGAGTCATGCGTGTAGTTGTATGGTATGAAGTGTTGTACCACCATTAATCTAGGGGTAACCATTGAGCCCACTGATTTTTCTTTTCCGGGGCAAAACACCTCAAATATGTTTCCAAACACTTGTTGACAACTTCTGTTTGGCCATCAGTCTGGGGATGATAAGTTGTGTTGAGATGCAATTCGGTTCCTTGTATCTTGAACAGTTCTTGCCAAAAATTGCTTGTGAAAGTTGGGTCGTGATCAGAAACAATAGAGTGCAGCATGCCATGAAGCTTGAAGACTTGATCCATGAATATTTGAGCCACCGTGGATTTTGTAAGCGGGTGTTGAAGGGCGCAGAAATGAGCATACTTGGAAAGGTGATTAAAAACCACCATGATGACAAATTTATTTCCTGATTTGGGTAAGACGGTAATAAAATCCATCGAGATATCCTTCCAAATAGCAGGTAGAATCGGGAGTGATTGTAGTGTGTCCGACGATTTGACTATTTCTCCCTTGTTGTATTGACACACATCACATTCAGCTACAAAATTACGAATGTCCTGTTTCATACCATCCAAGTAAAAGGAACGTTTGACCCTGTCATAGGTTTTGGTGAACCCAGAATGCCCTGTTGTGGGTGTAGCATAAAGCTCAGAAAGTACTGTGGATTTAATCTTTGATCGTTTACTTAAATACAAATGGCCTTTGTATCGAAGTTCCTCATGGAGGTAAGAGTACCCTGGGGAAGCTGGAGCCTTGGACTACAATTGGTTGATCAACTGCGAACTTTTGGGATCTTGTAGCCATTCTTGGTGAATGGCTTGGAGCCAATCTGGTACAATGAATGAAAGAGAAAAAAGGGATCCTTCATCTTCATATTTTTGGGAAAGTGCATCCGCAACCACATTGTCTTTTCCTTTCTTATAAATGATCTCATAATAATATCTAAAGTGTTTAGTCACCCATTTTTGTTGTTCTAGGGAGGAAATGTGTTGTTCCATAAAATACTTGAGTCTTTGATGGTCTGTGTTAATTTGGAAACATTGCCCCAATAGATAAGGATGCCACATATCCACAACATGGAGAGTAGCCAACATTTCCTTTTCATAGATAGATTTGCCCAAATTTCTTCCAGATAGTTGCTTGTTGGTAAAGGCCAAAGGTTGACCCTCTTACATAAGGAAAGCACCAATTCTTTTCCCTGAGGCATCACATTCAAACACAAAGGTCTTTGTGAAATCGGGAAGGGCAAGGACTGGAGTGGTACACATGGCCATCTTCAAGGTTTGAAAATCTTGAGCAGTGGCTGAAGTCCAAGTGAAAGAGTTCTTTTTTAGGAGAGCAATGAGAGGTGATGCAATATTCCCATAATTCTTAACAAACTTGCGATAATACCCTGTTAAGCCTAGAAATCCATGCAAGATCTTAAGAATCTTTGGGTGAGGCCAGTCTTGCATAGCTTTAATCTTTTTAGGATCCACCCTGACGCCATCTTTGCCAACTAGATGACCCAAGTATTTTACTTCTGAGGTGCTAAAAGCACATTTAGACTATTTCAGGAAAAGTTGTTGCTAAGAGAGTAGATGGAGAACTCAATCCACATGAGCAAGATGATCTATCCAAGTTTTTCTATAGATGAGGATATCATCAAAGAAAACTAAGACAAAATGGCAGAGAAAAGGATGGAAGACATGATTCATGAGGCTTTGGAAGGTGGAGGGGGTATTACACAAGCCAAAGGGCATGACCAAAAACTCATAGTGGCCCTCATGAGTTCTAAAGGCAGTCTTGGGAATGTCTGCCTCTTTCATACATATCTGGTGGTAGCCCGAATGAAGATCCAGTTTAGTGAAGAATTGGGCGCCACTCAATTCATCCAGGAGGTCATCAATGACAAGAATGGGGAATTTTTCTTTGATGGTAAGTTTGTTGAGGGCACGGAAGTCAAGACACATTCACCAAGAACCTTCTTTCTTCAGAACCATGAACACAGGAGACGAGTAGGGTCTCGTACTAGGGAGAATAACACCTGCATTAAGGAGTTCCTCGACCATTTTCTCAATTTCATTTTTTTGGAAAAAGGGGTGACGATACGGATAGATATTGGGAGGAAGGATTCTGGGTACAAGGGGAATGGAATGATCATGAACACCATGGGAAGGAGGGAGGCCTTGGGGAGTGGAAAAGACCAATTGATGTTTAGAAAGTATGGCTTGGAGGTCTTGCGGTACCGAGGGTGTCTCTATTGCTTATATGGCATGGAGTTGGGCGATAACACCAGAATGACCATTTTTTAGCAGCTTTTCCATGCGATGGGAACTAATGATCTCAGGTGAACTGACAGTGATGCCTTGGAACTTATATTGGTGGCCCTCTTGGTCGAATTGCATGGTTAATTATTTAAAATCCATGAGAATGGGACCCAAAGTCCTTAGCCAGTCTTCACCCAACACAATGTCACAACCTCCCATGTCGATATCAAACATATGGGATTTCAGGTGGTAGTCACCAATTTGGAGATGCAAATTTTCACAAAACCCTCCACATTTCATGGAACCACCATTGGCAATCATGATTTGTAAATTATTGATGGCATGGATGTAGCAATGATTTTCTTGGTCAGTGCGATGATGAATAAAATTATGGGTGCTGCCACTATCAACCAGAATGATGACCTTTTGATGCTTGATATAACCGACTAGCTTGAGGGTTTGGAGAGCTGAGAAACTAGTGAGAGAATATAGGAAAATGACCAGTTCTTCTTTGGGAGGGTCTAAGGGAGGGGTTATGTTAGTGGATTTAGGTGACTCGGGCACAGAGGGAGTTTCTTCATCTTCTTCCAAAATATCCTCAGAGATGGCCATAAAAAGATTTTGTTCTTTACACTTTTCGCCTGGGAAATATTTGTCATCACAGTTATAACAAAGGCCTTTGAGTTGGCATTCAGCCATTTCATCCCTGGTCAATTTTTGGATCTTTAGTGGTGTTGTTGGGAAAAATACCCTACGGACTAGCAAACTAGGGTCAGACTTGCATGCAGATTTTGACCGTAAATAAATTACTTTTAAACCTACAACCCCAAAACTTGAACCCCTCTTTCACAATACATGCATGGAGAATGACTACTAACCCTTTTACTGATTTTTGGTGTAGATCCTCCGTTGCACTTTGCCCGCTTGCTTGCGTTGCTCCTTCCAAAGACAATCCCGCAATCAAGACAAACCACTACGCATGCATGCTACTTTTCTACTTGAGGGTTATAAATTGAGCATAAATTAAACAAATCATAGATAACTCATGCATTGGGATGGGAAAAGTATTCTTTTATTATTTTCAAAATGAATCAACTTACAATCAAAGTCGAGACCAACCACCGCTCCTTGATCCTGATCCTGGGCTCCTCCTCTTCTTTTGTCCTCCAAATGCTTTGCGTTAATTCTCCTTAGGCTTGAGGAAAGGCTAAAGGGTTGGGACAAATGGATTCAGAAAATGGGCAGAGTTTCTTTTCTATATTTTTCCTCCTCCAATTGGTACCCCTACTCCTTCTTTTATAGGCTAGAAGGAGCTAGGGTTTTGGACGAACTCTTGGCCATGCATGGCTGGAAGTTTCAGTTAACTGACCCATAGCTTTTTGTCCCGTCGGAAACTTTCCTATTTTTGTGTTTTGTTAGGTAAACGCGGGCTGTAGTAGGCCTGCCAGCATTCACACACATGCAGTAGTGGGTTAGGGCGCGTGTACCTTGACCCAAGAGGATTTTCAAAGAGTTTTTTCAGCAGATGTTTTGGCAATGAAGGGATATGAGTTGGCCTAATGCCAGGTAAGCATGTGTGGTGCAGTTTAGGGTTATAACAGATGCCCCTTGATGTGTGAGGGTAGAAGAGCATCTGATGGCCGAAATACATTACCAATATTTTACCAATCTGTACTGATATGTTGAATGAGTGAGCCCAAGAATCAGGAATCAGGAGGTGTCGTCTGCAAAATAACAAATGTCTCATCGAGGCGGGCATACCCATGCTTGGGATAAAATAGAACCATGGCTACCAATCAAATACACTATAGATCCATGTCAAATAACTATAAAGAGTAGCCACGAATAATACACAGGGGAGCTACATCTCGAAATCCGAAAGATATACATATAGAGTATCCATCTACCAGAAGCTGATTCAGCCTGACGGTTGTACTTCAGAGCTCGAGCAACAACTTCAAAATCTTCTAAAACTCGGGTAGGAGTGTAATATGAGTGTACGACTGCACTACCCAAAGGTCTTCGACGGCTCGTCGGTTATGGACTTGATAATCTTGATGATCGGACTGAAGGCTTCAGTGATTTCGAACAAAGACTTGATTGGACGTTCAGGATGGCCAGGTATGCGGACAAGAGACATATTGCAGAGGGGCCGACTCAGGCTTAGTGACAAACTTCCTTTGGATAATAGCACGACAAGTGATAAGACTCAGGAAGAATATATGTTAATCATAAGTCTACGAAGCAGAAGGCAATGCAAACTCTCCAAATGTTTGGAAGAGTAACCAAACAGTGGAGGACACAACTCTATATAGCAAGAAAAAGATTCCTAAGGTTGTACTACATCCCATAGTTTGATGATCAAATGAACAGATGTGCTTCATCCAAGGGTGACTCATTATGTTTCCAATAAAGAAAACACTTTTCCCATCCTATTTTTGGGGTATATTTGATTTTTTGTTCTTTTTGATGATTTTTGAAAAAGAATAAAGGAATATTATGTTACAATGGAGGAACGAGTACTGCAAACATACAAGCTCAAGGCACAAGGACGAGACTGATGTTCTGGGGAAATGATACTTGGGAAAAATCCTCCAGTGGCCAAAGGTGTTAAGACATAGAAGAAAACTGTTACAAGGCTGATGGGTAAGGTATGAAAATGCGGTTGATAGAACACATAATGGTAATGTCCTTCGATGTAAGTTTAACGAGCCCAGAGAAGGTAAGATCGATAGTTTTTCATATTTAGAGAGTCTGAAAATGCATAAAAGGAGACTCCAGTGGGGTACCTTTTTCGACAATAGTCTAGTCGGTTCAAAAAAAGGATAAACTAGCACCGATTAGACGTAAATTCAAAACCATTTTAACGAGTGTGAAAGGGACAAGATCACTCGGCTATTTTTTCACTTTTAAGGAGTATGAAAAAATCTTAACTATGGACTCCGTCAAGAATGTTTTTCTGGACCATTTTAACGAGTGTGAAAGAATAAGGTCACTCAGCGATCTTTTCAATTTTAGGGAGTCTGAAAAGAGCTTAACTATGGACTCTGGGGGGGTTTCTTTTTCGTAAATTTAGTCCCTCAGGCCCGAAAAATGAATAAAATTATACCTGAGGATACTCTTCTAAAGAACAGGAATTCAATAGAGTATTCCTTTGTTCATATAGTTGATCATCCAGACCGAAAAAGGGGTAAACTACCACCGGACAGACGTGACTTCAAATTTCAGTTTAACGAGCATGAAAGGTCACAAGATCTCTCGGTAATCTTTTCATTTTTAGAGGGTCTGAAAAGGGATTAAAAGGAGACTCGTTCTGTTTTGGGAGTCCGGAGGGTAAGACAAAGAGTGAAAAAGACCCATGCAAATGAGGCTCAAAATTATATTCAGGAAAGACTATATGGACTCCCGAGCCTACAGTGTTGTTAGAAACGGCATGGACACCATAATGCAACCAGGACCTACCTAGGGCATCCATGTTTTGGTAAGCTCTACCACCAAGTCGTGACACTTCTATAACAGATATGACAGTTCTGTGTCACAACAGGATGGGATCGAT
>ML826768.1:18599-46635 GCA_009831015.1 Picea engelmannii
TTCCTCTAGATGCTTCTTTTTAGTATAAATAGGAGTTGAGGGTATGAGAACCCTAGCTTGGATATTATTGTAATAGAGCTATGCTCAATTGGAGGTTTCCCCCTCGAAGAGGCCCGTGAACATTGCTTTCAGATTCAAAGTGCTATTTCTGTTGTTATTCCTATATCATTTCAATGTTATTGTGGTGAATGTTCTAGTTATATTGTTGTTATTCTGCCATTACTAGCATTTTATTTTAGTTCTTCATACATTTTATATATGGTATATTATGGAAGGGGAAAGGTTTGTAGAACCTACTTGCTTAGACTTAGAGGAAATCAACCAGTTGTACATAATGACTGCGCGTGATGAGGATTATGTAAACCCAACTGTAGATGGGATACTCAATTGGTGGAGCATTACTTCATGTGTGCCAGACTCAGATATAGGGTTAGAGAGTTGGCAACAAAGGCTACATGAAGTTTCCACTAGAAGATGTGAAAGAATAGACTGCACAGTAAGATGGGTAGGCACGGAGATAAGGGAACCACCCATTTTCCATGGAGTGAATGATCTATAAGTATTCTTGGCACAATATGAGGATGAAGTGTTAGAAAATCAAAGACTCTTAGCACTCGATATATCACTCAAGGCCACACCTGCAAGATGGTGGGGCACACACAAAGAAACAATCACAGATTGGTACCAATGTAAGTAGTTAATGCACATAAGGTTTGGCATAGAATAGAAAAGAAACAAGAAACATAAGTATGATGGATAGGGGGCACCAGCAGAACACTTGGAGAAGTGTAGAGTGCCATGGAAAATGATACCCCCAGAGGAATTGCCTCATCATTTCATACACACTTTAGAGGGCATACCAACAAACTGGTATACAAACTAGGAACTACACAGAGGAACTGCGAGCTCGAAGGTACTGCAACATAATTTTACAGTCAATTTCTCATTCGAGCATGAGAACTCCAACATAGATGCAACACTTAAGTAGATAAGAGGGGTGATATTCATTAAGGAACCAAAAGTCGAACTCATAACAAAATAACAACAACAGAACATACAGATGGTCAAAGAACTGTTTTCATGATACCATGTTCAGGAACAAGCACCAGATGAACACAACCCACATGATATTTAGATAGAGGAAGAGAAAGACGAGAGAGAAGTGGAAGGTCTACCTCTAGAATCATAAGTAATTGTTGCTTCAATCAAGGTGAAGAAATTCAACGTTGGGATAGTTGAGAATCCCAAAATGGCCATCATTGGAGACTATTGGGATGAGAAAACAGTAGAAAGCATAACATAGTTACTACATGAGTACACCGACCTGTTCCCCACAACATTTACATAAAATAAGGGCATAACAGAAGATCTAGGAGAAATGAATATACCAGTTAGAGATGAAGCAAGACCGATCCAAAAATCACCATACAGACTAAACCTGATATATAAGCACAAAGTTAAAGATGAGATCGATAAAATGATCGAAGCCAGAATCATAGAACCTATGGAAGAATCAGAATGGATAAGCCTGATGGTAGTTCAGGAGGAAAAAAAGGCAGGATAAGAATATGCGTCGACTTGAGGAAGTTGAAAGATACATGCCTACATGACCTGTTCCCTACACCTTTCACGGATGAAGTGTTGGATAACGTAGGAGGGCACAAAGTTTACTCATTCACTAATGGATTCGCAGGCTACCACCAGATCAAGATAACACAGGAAGACAGATACAAGACAACTTTTGCTACATAATGGGGATCCTACCAGTACATAGTCATGTCGTTTGGACTAAAGAATGCACCAACAATATTTTCCATAGTGGTCATCGCTACATTTAAGGAATTTATCCACCAGTTTCTAGAGGTATACTTGGATGATTGGACAGTCTATAGTCTATTGAAATACCATGTAGAGATATTGTGGCTAATGTTAGAAAGATGCAGGTAGTGCTAGATATCATTAAACATAAATAAGTGCATATTCAGAACACCGTTTGGGATACTATTGGGCCATATAGTATGAAAACAAGGCTTACTAGTAGATCCTGCAAAGATTGCAATAATTGTTAACTTGCCACCACCAAAGACAGTCTGTCAACTAAGAGCGAAATTGGGACACACATGGTACTACAATTTTTTTATCAAAGGGTACGTGTAGATAATCGTGCCAATGGAGAAATTGTTAAGGAAAGATACAAAGTTTCAGTGGAATGAATATTGGCAAAACGGTCTAGATATACTAAAAGAAAAGATGGTAACAACGCGAATACTAGTATTTCCAGACTGGGAGAAGATATTCCATCTACATGTAGATGCATCAACCACAACACTTGGAGCTATTTTGGTGCATCTAGGAGCGGGATATTTGGATCACCCTATAGCATTTGCGAGTAGAAAACTATCAGAATCAGAGAAGAACTATAACACTATAGAGAGGGAAGGCCTAGCTATGGTCTACACACCGCAGAAGTTCATACATTACTTATTAGGAAAAAAATTTAAGATGTTCACAGACCACTCAACTCTTAAATACCTATTCAACAAGCCAATGTTGGGGGGGAGAATCTGTCAATGGTTACTACTATTTCAATATTTTTATTTTGAAGTAATAATCAATCCAGGAAAGTTGAATGCAAGACCTGACCACCTATCAAGGGTCACGAACATAGAAGAACCTACAAGTTTAGAGGACAACTTTCCAGACGCACAATTATTTTCAGTCCAAATCGTTGATGAATACTTTGCAAATATCATCTAGTACTTGAGTATAGGTATTGTACCACAAGAATATAACACTGCATAGAAGAAAAACCTGGTAGTTCGGGATGCATACTATTAGCTGATCGCAGGACACTTATACAAAATGGGCGCAGATAACATCTTGCAAAGATATGTGCTAGAACATGAAATACCGAGGGTGTTAGTAAAATCCCATGAGGGAATAGCAGGAGGATATTACACAGGAAAAGATACAATGCATAATGTATTGTGCGTAGGAATATGGTGGCTGACCATTCATAGAAAATAGAAAGAGTACTGTCAAAGATGAGATGTCTGTCATAGGGTTGGTAAACCCAATAGAAGGGACAAGATTCCATTGTGACCATAGGTAACGTTGCAGGTATTCGAAAAATGTGCAATAGACTTTGTGGGACCAATTCACCCACCAACAAAGAGGACTGGAGAAAGGTACATTATCACCGTGACAAAATACCTGACATGATGGGTGGAAGTAGCACCAGTTAAATATTACAGCATAGAAACATCAACACACTTACTATTTGAACAAGTAATCACTATATTTGGTTGCCCAAGAATTTTGATGAGTGACCAAGGCTCTCACTTCATTAACAACACTATTAAGGCTATGAATGAAGAATTTGAAGTCCATAATCAAAAGAGCACTCCATATCATCCAAAGGAAAATAGAACAGTAGAAGCATTTAACAAAATCCCTGAGAATGCACTGACGAAGATCTGTAATGTCAATGGATGATTGGGACCTCAAAATACCAGCAATATTGTGGGCTTACAGGACCACATGCAATAAGTTGACATGACACACACCATTTAGATTAGTATATGTCCAAGAAGAAATTGTACCATTATAATTCCTGCTACCCAGTTTGCGCGTAGCAGCAATTACACACATGACAGAAAAAGGCACAATACAGGATAGGCTGAATCAAATGATGATCATGGAGGAATAGAGGATACTAGTAAGGTTCCACCAACAAGTTCAAAAGGTAAGGGACAAATCTTGGCATGAAAGACACATCAAGAAGAAAAATTTCAAGGAAGGAGACTTAGTGTTGATGTATGACAACAAATCCATTCAACATCCAGGAAAAATGAGAATGCAATGGTTAGGAACGTACGAAGTAAAAACTGTCATAGATGGGGGAGTTGTACAGTTGAATGACTTAGGAGGCACATAACTTAGAGGGATTATTAATGGGATTTGACTGAAGCTATATAAGGACAGTCAACCACCCACAACTTGAAATTCACTGCACAGTTAAAAAAAAAAATAGGGTATCAAACAACATGAACAAAGGTACAGTGTGCCGAAAGGAGAAGGAGCATGCACAATTAGGAATATGAGCCCGAAGAATACAAGGCCAATGATCAGTTCAAAATGAAAACAAGAGAGAAAGACAAAGACAACAAAAGAAGTGATAAGCGATGAAGGCAAGCAGAATTGAATGCCGAAAATGACCGACGGGACATCACATTAATCACACCAACTAGAGACATAAAGGGAGAGTAATGGAACGTACAAATGAACTAGAGGTTCATTGAATGCATAATAAAGGTAATTTCTTCGACAAGCTTCACATGACACCCATACAAAGCAAGGATGCGGGAGAAAAAATATTATTGCGAAATTGGAAAAGGTAGAGAGAGACAGAGCATAGAAAGCACAGAGCGAACTTTACATAGGTTGTAGAGGCTACTGAGCTCGATGAATGACCATATTTTCCACCATGGCACCACCCAAAAAAGTAGAACTGAGCCAAACTTCCAGACAATCCAGAGTTAGGACCAGAGCACAAACACAATCGCAGGAAAGCGAACAACAACCGCTAGAAGTTGTCAATGTGGATGAAATCCCATCACTGGATACAACACCAGTAAACCCCACACCCATTGTGGAGGAAAAATAGAAGACAACACCAGCATGCATGGATGTGGATATGTCAAAAGAGGGGCATGGATGATAGAATGAGGACACAGGTACTCAAGTGCAACCAGAAAACCCTGAGGAAGCTCTGAGAGTCAATGGGATGGCCCCAAATTAGGAATCAGTGGCCAAGCGAGAGGAATCGCAGACAACCGTGTCGAAACCTCAAGTTAGCCACCACCGTGAAAGCATAAGTAGGAAGTACCTAGGTCACCGTGCAGACAACCCGCCACAACAATTGTTTTTCCACGTATACCAGAAGGGGTACGGGTGAAACTAGGTTTTCTAGGTTATGTAGAGAAATTAAAGTACTCATACCATGATGTAATGGACACAGAAAAGTTCACGGAGTTCATGAAGAAATTCTACCTACAGAATGTGGGTGTAGATTCCTTTGGGGAACTGATTCATTAACCACTCTAGTGGGCAGTAGGACTAGAAAAAACATGGATTTTAAGTCTATTGGAACTACCACACTTTGGCAGAGGACAATACGAAAACAATTGCGCCAATCAATTGATGGGAGTCACACATGGAAAATATTTGTGGCTAGACAAGCTCATCTCAATAGACATAGATCTCATCATGCACATCACAGGGATACCATCACAAGGCATGGATCCCGCACAACTTCTTGAAGATAAAAAAAAGGAGAAAGCACTCTCTAAGGAGATGAAAAATAAATACGGCACTGAAAGGGGGACACGTAGAATCATTATCAAACAGATTAGTTACATCGCGACAAAAATGGCCACAAAAATCATGGCATGCACGCTTCTCATAAAATGTCACAAGGAGGAAGTCCCAGTCGGGGTTGTCACAACCACAACACAGTATGCCAAGGGTACCATGATTAGTTGGGCCCCTTATCTTTTGAATCTGTTTCTAGATGACTACAAGGATGCACAGGATCTGGGAACATAATTTAATTATTCATGGTTGATCATGATGATATTGATTATGGGATGGAAGGAACCGAAATATGTATTTTTCTCCACTAGACCCAAACACAATCATGGAGCGAGATACTTATCGCTTGGTGCCACTTCGGACGCCAAGAATATAAATATGAACGAAGCTATATTCGAAGGATACCTTCAGGATCTACAGGAGACCATCGTCAACCTTTGGAGAATAACACCTAAGAATGTTTCATATTATCAGGGCATAGTTAACTTCAAGGACACTTGACATGCGATGTGGATCCAGGTGAGGAAGGACCCCAACAAGCAATGGATATAACTGCACTATTGCATCATGGAGGGGGACATAGAAATGGCCATCAAGGATTGGGAAGACGATTAGAGGATTCCATTCCTCACTTGAGACATACTTGCAGGGGCAGAGGAGGAGGAGGCAAGGCAGGAACATCCACATGATGAGGAGGCAGGGCAGGAACAAACACAACCCCAGGAAGTCACAGTTCCCAAGAAACCAAGGACGGGCCAGACCAAACCAAAGCAGAAGAAAGGGGGGAAATCCAAGACATGAGTCCAAACGAGGAAGAAGAATAATACACAAGTTCTCCAAGTACAACATAAACAGTTTGAGGCAACACATGGGACTACACCAAGTCCTAATCCACAAGATCTAGGCCCGACTAAGCGACCAACTACTCAAACGGGGGGTGAGTGCAAGAAGATGAAGGCTCATAGAATACCTCCCGAATGCACGATCACAGAGGATGATGCAGAAATGGTAGCCCAAATGGTTCAAGATCACACATTCAAGGATTTTGAGAATGTTACGCACCATAGGGACATAATTGAAGAAGGGTTGGCAGACATGCGACAACTCCTCAAGGAAATCGAGGAAGTGCAAGCAACCGAAAACAACATTGAAACGAGGTCATCAACATCACATACAAGAGAAGAACTTGAAGCAAGCAAGTAGGATATAGTCCAGACAATACCACAGTCAAGTGCAACGTTTCACATTACACCCAACATTCTGCGCATGGACGAGATCATGGGGAAGACACCCCTAAATGACTTGGCTCAATTACAGTTGGTATTGCCACAGATACCAACCAAGGCCCTATATAAACTGCATGTTAGAGTTACCTAGGAGGTACAGTCTCATGCACACACAAACACAACCAAACTGCAGCAGGTAAAGGATAAATTAGATGATATGGAATTGGTATTCGAGCAAGCCAAGGTCGAGACCAAAGAGGAGAGGGAATGCATGAACGGATTGGAGTAGAAAGTGGTCGAAGATTACGAGGAGATTCCAAAGACTACGTAGAGGGACAAAGTCATGGAAACAAAAAAAATTGATCATATTGCACAAAAAATCGATCAATATCAACAGGAGATCAAGAATATATGTGAGAAGCTCACACCTACCACTCCACCGAAGGTCAGGGAGAAAAGGAAACATGAGGCAATAGAGTAGATACAGGAGATAGAACGACAGGTCCACACAACGACCGACTTGTTCGACAATGCAAAATAGCTCTGGACGAAGTTGGAAGAGGATAAACAGGTCCAACAATGAGACCAGGAAGAAGAAAGGATAGTCACAACTATCCAATACCTCAAGTAGAGGTAGAAGACAATGTCAATAATGGAGCACATCAATGGGGCACAAGATATGAAGAGACTACAGGAAGAACTCACCACTGCACAGATGCAAAAAAAGGAACACTAGGCTTAAATGGAACCGCTCCAAGAGAGAGTAGCAGAGGTCATTACACAAGCAGAGGAAGCCAAGACATATATGGCACAGACCCAGGAAGAATGTGAAAGGTTGATCAATGACGAGATTGCAGTACAAACATTGTACGCACTCAAGGAGAAGACCACATAGGCTCAAACACAAGCAATAGATCTCAAGGAGAAGTTCCACGTGATCACCAGGGAGATCAACGAAGCACACAAAGGTTAGGTGGCTTGGGATGAGCCACATGTTAGTGTTGGGGGCCTGTTGGAAGTAGGCCAAAGTGGAAAGAAAGGTTATTTTGGGAAGGAAGGCATGCACCAGAAAAGCAACGACTGGAAGGAAGAGCAACACACATGCATGCATGGAAGACATAATGATGTTAGGGTTAGGTTTTTTGTAATACATTGTAATGGTCGATGAGCTAGAAACCTATAAATATAGATACCGAAGTCTCATAAAAGAGGCTTGAAGGTGAGAGTGAGGCAGATATAGAGGATCTCGATGAGGAGTCTCATTTGATAGCTATTTGTAATATTTTCTATACGGCCTAATTTTGTAAGTTGTTGAGCTGTAGGGATGTAAGGGGGGTGGATCTTGAGGGTTAGATAGTAGGTTGAGGATCCTATTGTGATATATTCTACCTCATAATAGATCTCGACCCGACTGAGAGGAGTTGTAAGTGCGTGACGCTGTAGTTTTGGAACTATTATAATAAAAGAGCTTAAGAGCCTGATCTTTTTGGACATAGCCCAGGAGGGGGTGAACCATGGTAAAACCTGTGTTATGTGATTGAATGCATGTGTTTCCTTACTGTTTTAAGTAGTTGTTGATATTCTAAATGAATGATTTTATTATATTCCATGCATAATTGTGAATGACAGTTTACTGCGTTAATAAGTTAAGTACAACTCTCAGTGCACACTTCTCAGATCTCCACCCAATCTTGGACGACAAACACTTGAGTATTGCAGTCACCCATTAGAAATATATCGGGTGAGACTACGCAATGCACTCTGTGTGTTGCATTTCCTTCTGGTTTACCAGGAGGGCCGATATTTTTAGAGGTTTTGTTGGAATCCTCGTAGACATGAACCCCGGAGTATTCAAGATATAAAATCAGACATATAAATATTAACCAACAAACCAATAGATATTTGTGTTGTTTTAATTTATTAAGCTTCCATCCATAATAAAATGCCTTGATCATCTTGTTATAGCCCTAAAATTCCCTACTCATACATAGATGGCATTGACCTTCTTACTTGCATAATTTGCCAAATCACTACTGAGGAATGCACCATGTTTCACTATTGCCTGCATAGATACACTTGTTGCATGCTAGACAACCCATGTACATACACTTGTTGCACACTAAACAACCCGCATATACCTCCAAAATTTGCAAAAATTAAAAAGTTGTAAGGATTTCGGTGGAATTTACAGGTTATTGGAGGTTTTCCAACCAATTCACCTGCTATAGCCCGTCCCACAACCGAATAGCCATCCTTTTATCATATAAAAGGAGGTCTTGGGGTCTCATTCCATAACTAAGCATAAGAACAACAAAACTCTTCCCAATTCCACTTCCCTTCATTGACCAAGAATTTTCTACCTTTTGTGAGTTACTGCCTCAACATTCCCTCTTCAACCCCTTTTCTTCCATTCAATCCATCCCATTTCCTTGAGGTGATTAGTAGATTGTGAGAAGAGGCTTATTGAAGGTGCACTTGGAGCATTGTAAAGAGGATCGCAGACTAGGTTTGCGGAATGGTGGCCGACAAGGATTGTAAGTTTCAGTCTTTGTTTGATGAATAAAAGAATCTCTTTTCCATGTCCCAAATGATGATGTTTTGTGTCTTTTCTTTGATTTATACATAAAATTTGATATCTAACCCTAATTCATGAATAGAAATGGCATGCTTGTAGTTCTTGTTTTCCTAGTCTTGGATGTAGGTCAAATTTGGGAGGAGGCTTGCAGTCTTTGGAACTACATAACTTAAGGAGATCATCACCAGATGTGGGATAAAAGGTACAGTTACCAATCTTCTCTTCTATTGATTTATGTTCTTTTATTTTTTTATTTTTGGGGTAGTGTAGAAACTAGGTTGACTTTTAGACGGTCATTTTGTCTGTCTATATTCTAAACCTTGGTATAGTTATAGGGTTATTTTCCTGCTAGCAGAATTTGCGACCATACTGGGGATTCTCTCTAGGGTTTTCAGGGAGGTTTTTGGGTTTTTGATTGGTTTTTTTTTTGCCTTTCGAGTTTCGGTCAGGTTTACTGAGTCTTTTTAGAGTTTCTGGTCACCTACAAGGTGCATGCCAACTTTCCCTTCCTTGTAAGTCTACCTTATCTTTTTATTTTTGAAAAGTCTCAGAGGTGTAAGTGCCCTATTTTGGGCCAGCCCACGTACATACACGCTCTGCATAGTAGACAACTTGCATACATACACATGATGTTGACACAACAACCTACGCCTCTATTTCTTGAAAGTATTTTTCAATAAAGAGAGAGTTTGTCTCTTTCCCGATAGAAGTTTAGACTTCTCGGGACTTTCTTGAATCAGTTAGAGTCTCTGTCTGTGGCCATAGATTGGGTTTAAGTTTTGGTTTACTTGTTTCCTTAGTCTTCTTGTGTTTTCCCTAAAAGGTATAGACAAAGTTGTCAAGTTTTAGATCCTCCTTTTGATTTGTTGGTTGAATCCCTGCGATATGTAGTGGGCATAGGGTATTTATCAATCTTGTTTTCAATGTTCTCTTTGTCCCTGTTTCTTGCTTTGAAAAAACAAAAAAAAAAAATTACTTTAGTTTTTTCTTGTCAAAGTAGTTCGAAAAATAAAATAAAAAGAGAATTTATTTTCTTGCATTTAGTTTGGTAAAGTAGTCAAGGTTTTTATTTTCAAAATAAAAAGAGTCTTCATTTCAAAGTTATTTTCGATTTCCTGAAATATAAGTAGTATGTAGTCAAACGAAACAAAGTTTTAGGATTTCTTCAGTTACAAGATCTTGAAATATCAATTAGAAAAGTTGAATTTACAAAGAGTTGTTTACAAGCATTGCTTTAATTTTGAAGTATATTTTTCTTTCAAGTTCTTTAAATTTCTCTTCCTTATTCATCTCTTCATAACACCATCAGTTTCACTATCGCACCCTTTGCGTAAATCAAGCCTTAAAATTAGCACTTAATCTAAAAATGATTAGACTTTCTGTTTGTAGGGTTCACCGAATACTTTAGGTTTTTAGGGCCTTGAATTAGGTGTGAAGAGGAAACTCTTCAAGGCCACTTTAAAACAAACATTGGAGTCTGAGATAGAGAGTGTTTAAAGTCCAATGTCGTAAGAGTTATTCGGGACCCCCCTCTAACACATATGATAAACATGAGGTCACATGAGGAAAGGTAGAGGAGATAACCCCTTCGAAGATGGACTGAACGTAGTGGGGATTGTATATTGAGGGTCTTTCTCGGGAAAAATATTGATCGCATTTTCCTACAGAGCTTCGTGGACCTCAAATCCATTTGATATCCTCAGTTGTCTTCCGAATCAATTGCTTTTGATACCCTTGAAGGGATTGAAACTTGATATCCTACTCATTACGATCTTCCCAAATGTCGATTGTACCCGCCTGGTAACTGACTACGAGATGGAAACCTAGTTGCCCATATTTTATGGAATTACACAAGTGACTGTGAGGGTATACATGATACCTAGGGCAGATGTCAGATCGTTCTTCATAGTGTATACTTGTAGGGTGATTCCATGTCTGAGTTGCATTTTCACCAGTTAGTTGCTCTAGTGTCGATTAACATAACCATCCTTCCCAATAGTTAGTCGACTGCTTGATTTATCTTCAGGAATTTTTTTATTGTAGTGCTTTGTGTTGTATGCTAGTCAAGCCTTACTGTGTCATTTGATCATTTCAAAAAGTGGAATATCAAAAAATCCATTGGTTGTGAAGGCTTTTGGGTCTGTCGTCGATTACCTTGGAGCCACCTCTGCCACCATTAAGGAGAATACTTGATCAAGAAGGGTCATTCGAAGCGACCGAGCCATAGGAAAGTGTGCCCGAGCTTGCACTGAGAGGAGACTTTCTGAATCTGGAGGAATCCACCATCTTTGACCTTGAAACTAACTGTTTCAGGCTAGCTAATCCTCTGATTACCGACTTGTCAACGTCGATCTTGATTCATATTGTCCCTCCCGAGGTTACATATTCTGAGCTTGTTGACGGGCGAAATCGACCGTTCGTCAACTAAGAGAGTGGAACCGGTCCGGGGTTGTCTAATAACCCAAGCCATTTGGAATGAACCACCCTGACGGGTTTAGCGGCTCCGTTAGCCGATCTAAGGTCCTAAGAAAAGCAAAGAGAAAACTAATCTAAACTAACTAATCTAACTAAAACTGAACTAACTAAACTAACTAAAACTAAATAAAACAAACTAATCTAACTAACAATAAATAAAACGAACTAATCTAACTAATCTAATTAAAAATAACTATTAAACAAACTAACTAATCTACTATTTCTATATATACAAACTACTAACTGAAATATAAATTATTTACAAAATATACAATATCTACAAAATACAGATTTAAATAAAACCTGGAAAACTCATTTGCTTTCTACCCTAAGACAGAGAGATATTTTGTTGATTTTTTGATTTTATGAACAAGAAATAAAACTTACTGAAATTAAACAATCTAATATACTAACTACACATATATCTAACTAAAATACTAACAAATATACTAAACAAATAAACAACAAACAGACCTGGAAACGCTCCAGATTTGTCCTGCGTATAATGACTGTTCAAGCAGATCGGAGGGAGAAAATTCACACCGAATAATCCAAAAATATTCTCGTAAATGATAGTTGCAATGCTCTTTGAGTTTACTTACAGGACAAACAAGACATAAAAAATCATAACAATTATATGATTTATAAATCTCAGCAATTAGGTAAACCTGTTATGCAAAACCTTATACTTAATAATTCAATAAATGAAGAAGAGAAATCTGTCATTCATAAACTGAATCAAGTAATTGCTATGTTTTTAAATATTGGAAGAAATCATATATGGATCATATTAATTAATTCATATCATTTGCAAAAGACTAAGATAGCTAAAGTAGTCATTAACCAAATGCAAAATGATAACATAAACATGAAACAAAAGATTGATATTATGAAAAACTAAAGCTGTAGAAGAACATCAATTTTTGTCTCGGTCTCTATTAGATATCCATATCCTTGTTCTCCCACGAATGAGGATGATCCTTATTACAAAAATAATAAGTATTTATAAGTTTTTCCACAGGGTAAAACCTCCCTGTGGAAGTTATCAAACTGTTTACATAATCTTGGAAGATATTCCCAAGTTCAACTAAACTAGGAAACTAAAATAAAACTAAAACATCCAGATATCCTCTAAACTGTCCATCAAATCCCATGCAATTCGAATTCACCTGAAAAGGGTCCAAAATAGACGAGTTATAAGACTCTTTTATTAATAAAATGATAAAAAATAAATTCTATAGACTAGCTAGAGAATCATGCGATTCTATAGCTAGTCTAAATGAGATACAGAATCAACATCAGAATTGATTCAAAATCTTTTAAAAGAATTAAATCCAATTATCTTCCAATAACCATTTGAAAACGAATCATTGAGATTGAAATGGTTTTATCATTCAACATTAAACAGGATAAAAAATGATTCAACCGAACACAGAAATAGGAATACTCTGTTCTTTTGTTACCAAAAAATCGGGTCCATAGAGTCATAATCAAATAGTAATAAGATTGTTTCATATCCAATTGAAACCGATAATCAAACATATCGTATGTGATTTTTAAACAAGAGATACGATCCAATCCAACAAAATCATTTTCCAATCGTTATAGCTGTAATGATATAGCAAAAAGATTCATATCATTTAATTGAATACAAAGATAGAAATACTCTGTTTCGATTATTGTCATAAATCAGATAAATGAAATCATATGTAACATCATCATAATCATTTCTCAACAAATCAAATCCCTCTTTTATGAGATCGTTTTGATATTCAATTGAAAAAAAAACAAATCGCAAACACTTCGTTATACTTGTCTCATCAATAGGAGAAATCATCGAATTGAACAAGATTATCACGATAACTGTATAGCAAGTGATTTAGGCTGTGAACAAATTCAAACCATAACTAACACATAACCAAAATTGTAAAAGGATCAATCAAACATAATTTGTTATAGATTTTGATCGTTGATCCTTGCACAATGAGCAAACAAGATCGATTAATTTTGATCACAACCGTTTCAATCAAACGAATCATAACAGGGTTTGACCAATTCATTTCACAAATCTAAAATACAGAGCATCAATTATAATTTGAACTCGACTCATAGGACAAACTTGCCAAATTAGAATAAGAGCGAATCGATTGGCTAAGGTTTTCACATAGTTGTTATGATTCGAATTCATTTCCTGATTCGGGCGCGAATGTTATTTGAGCGTATTGTTTTCATCAAAGAAACAAAGTCATTATCCTTAACTTGGAAACAATCAAATATAGAACGTCACATGACACAACATCGTAACAAGTATCCTCCCGAAGAAATTTACCAATCATAGCATACCAATGATAACAAAATCGAATCCGAGCAAAATCGTTTTCTAAATTAAGCATAAAAACTTCCTGTTGGGAGTGGGCACAAAACGAATTGAATTGAAAACACACCATTACTTTCGTTGTTTCACTCAGACAAACTTATCAAATGAAATCCAAACGAATAACCATTCCAATCCAAATAAAAATCTATGAGCAAATCATATATCGAAATTATTTCTATTTTTATCAAAACGAAGCCATGTACAGGATGATCACCGAATGATAGAGGCATTTAGATGAGTGATCAAACTATTTAAAAGATGAATTGAAATCATTATATCAAACTATATTATTTACAAAACAAAACGATGTCAAAACCATACCTGTGTAGCGACGAGGCTGCTTGATTAGGCCAGCTTGGAATTTACAACAGCCGTGGCTGATTCCACGTTTTTGAACAGGATGGAGCCGGTTGTTTTTTGCTTTTTATCTGTTGTTTGTAGCTTGGCTTTTTGACTGGTTAGCACTGCAATCTGGTCTTCCAGTGATTGAATCTTTGACTGGAGTATAGGAACATCAATAAAATATCGTTCTAACCATGAATTGCATTGGTCACAGGATGACTGTGTGGGTTTCGAGGGTTTGGACAAATGACCGAGGGTTTCACAAGGAAATTTAATACCTGGGTAGTTAGGGTCGTCCTTTAGGCAGGGGGGTAGGTTTTATACAAAATCATATGAGGGTTCGGGACACAAACCTTTCGAGTAGGGGTACTCACTGGCCAGAAAATGCTCAATATCAGAATCATAATCCTCGCTCAGAACTATAGGGTTAGACTCGACAGAGGGTTTCGGCTTGTTTCTGGCCATTCTCGAAATGAGCCAGGCATTCCTTTTCCCTTTGGAATTTGCAACAATGTTTGCCTTGGGATTTTTGCTCATAGGCGTTGTAATGGCTTCTGCACTCTTAATTACAGTATCGGGTAAGTCGATAGGAGGGTTGGCCGAGGGTTTAGGCAGTAGAAGATGCAAGGGTACAGGCGGTTCGGGTTTCGTTTCAATTACCACAGGTTTATCAACCTGTACAGGTTCGGTGTCTTCAAAGCCATTACGGGTGATGAAAGCCTTCCAACTATCACCAAGAAAATTCAAATGATAAACAACGATGAGCTTAATAAGCCCATGGTGAAATAGGCTGTTGTCAGCCTTGTGCCTCTTAAACTTTTTGGACATCTTATACACGCTCCGATGAAAATAGAATGGCATGTTTAGAGGATACCCTATAAAAATCATCAATAGACGTAGGTGGTAGAGGAACACAAGCCCGTATCGATCTTCACGGGTCACAAACTGCTTGATTATCATTAATAAGTCATGCCATCATGGTTTGAGCATAGTTACGGGCATACCTCTGTCACAAGAGGTGAATTTGCGTGATTGACACAATAATGTCCACGACACTTCTTCGACCTTGCAATTCTTAAACTAGCACTGTCCCGAAGTAGGTAACCCTGTAGCTGAGCTGATAAACTATTCATCAATCTCTAACTGTATATCGGCGACCTTGGCTTGACAGCCATCAAAGGTCATGGCAAACTGTCGTGCTACACAAAGGTTAAAACCCTCAAAATGTTTCATGAAGGTAAGCCATCCATTGTCTTCCAAATCTCGGCGGGCATTGTCAAACATCAATAGAGCTTGACTGCCATTGGGTTCAACTCACATGACTGGTGCCATGGAGTCGAAAACATGGTAAGGGAAGGGTTTGACTCACCAACACACACAGGAGCAGAGTTACCCGAGCCAACAACAATGAACGAACAAAAGGGGTAAGCATTAATGTGAGCATGCGAAGGTGGTGGAGTCTGCCATGCAAAATATTCATTACCTGAGTACAACCGCCAATTTTCATAGCTATTCACTCCATAATAATAGTTCAACCATTAAGTCATGTGTACAACCAATAAAATGCAATGTGTATACCAATGCGTGCATGTGTTATACCATAATGTTTAAAAATCCGACATATAAATCAAAACCCAAAATCAAATATGCGCCAATGTATATAATCAAAAGTTTAACCAAGGTTCCAAACGATATTCATATAGTTGACAAGCCAATAAGTTATGAAAAGATTAGCATAAGGATTATATCATATATATATATATAAACAAAATAAATTATAACCCCTATGCATTTTATAGAATCAATGATCAGGAAAGTCATATAAAATTCAAATCCAAATGCTAAATACCTTGCAAACTCAATAAGACCAAGTTATACAATCAATCGACATATGAGAACCGATTAGAGACCCTTGCCAGTTGTATAATGATCAATAAAAGGTAAGTGAAATAGGCGTAAGGACATAAAAAATATTGACAGTTCAGATAATGATCGAAAAACAACTTCGAAAGGAGAAGTTTTCACGCTTACAGTCGTGAAAACTTAACGAAGACAAATGTGTAAATGTCTCAAGAAATGTAAATGTCGTCGATTTGAGAAATGCGACGAAAAACTTGATGTTTGCAAGACATAGGTGTAGGCAGCTTATAGGATAATAGAAAAAGTGAATTGGCTGCCAACAATGGCGACACACTGGTAGAAGCAGTTATCTCTGTCAAAAGAAACAAATTCAGATTAGGATAGCAAAGAAAATTTCAACTCAAAAATAACAACCAGAAAATTGTACTAACATCATTATTAACCATCTTTTCCAGCAGTGTTTCAAAAGATGAAAACCAATAACAGTCTTAAGATCAACAAGTTAGATATTAAAGATAAAATCTCCAATACTGTTGGCATAGCCACTGCTGCCAACATGCATCCATAGCCTCGAAAGGGTTGCCATTTAACCCACTCTGACATCTGTATCCTGTCAAGAAGTTCTGGATCAGAATAAAGGACATTAAAGAGGTTTCTTATTTTTTTGCAAAATTTTCATATACCCAACATTGCTTCGCTGCCAGCAGGCCTATTCAGTACCCCGACAAAGTTGTCTTGGCACCATGCATGCATTTACCCGCTGCCAGAAGACCTGTTCATTATCCCGACGGGTTTACAAGCACTTCCCACAACTCTTATTCATAATTTATTTTATTTTGTTTTTTCTAGATATATATTTGAGCGGGGTGACGCTGAAAATCTTGATATTTTAACATATTTTTTTAGACCTCATCAGAATTTTTAGAACTGTCCTTTATTTATCTCTAGAGATGTTTTATTTATAAAACACTTCCTATGATAGGGAGACATATTTTGAGTCATTCCTTTACGGAAAAGGGACAGCGTAAAAAGATAATAGATGATCTTGACAAGCTTTGCTCAGATATTGAAATCAGTTAACTTCTTTTAAACAACAGATTTTCCAACACAAATATCAATTTCAGCAATATATCATTGATGTTTGTACAAATTTTTCAGAAGTTATTTCAGCGAAGAAATTTTTCTATCATCTTTGTCTAAATAGCTCAGTGTACAGGTATGTGTATTTTTCAAAAAAAACACAAACTGATAAATTCAAATCAAAATCAAAACAGAAAGAAAACGAAAATGAAAACAAAAAATGAAATATTTACACAATATACAAGGGTAGTTATCAAGCAAATTATCTTTTCAGGGCTTGGCCATTCACCGGATAGGTGTCAAGTTGCCCTTCAAGATTCTGCAATTGAAAGGAACTAGGACCCAACTTTTCAACAATTAAAAAAGGCCCAAGCCATAAGTTTTGGAATTTTGTGTGCTCACCCTTTCCTTCGTGCGGTTTGTCCCATTTTAAGACGAGATCACCTACTTCAAAATTCCTATCAGAAGCAGAATTAGAATCGAACCAACTTTTAACCAATTGTTGGTGTTGATCTAACTTACGCCTAGCTTGGGCTCTTACTTCTTCTAGCTTCATCAAAGCATTAATTCGGTTTTCTAAAGGGGGACAATCTTCTTCTTGGACTTTTTGTGACAACTGAAGTGAAGGAAGAAGAATGTGGGGTGGCATAATTGCTTCTCTGCCATAAATGAGAAAAAAGGGGGAGTTACCTATAGTGGCTTTTGGTGTTACCCTATCAGCCCATAGTGCGTTCAACAGTGCATTGTGCCAATTCTTGTGATTTTCAACCACCGTTCTCTTGATAATTTTGATCAAGTTCTTGTTTGTTGATTCTGCTAATCTGTTGCCCTGGGGGTAGTAACTAGTAGAATACTTCAGCTTTATCCCTTTCTCCAAAGCAACCTCGCTCATCTCAAGAGAAGAAAAGTATGAAGTGTTATCAAAGACCAGACAATCAGGGATACCAAAACGTGTGATAATATTCGAGTTTAGAAAAGTGATTACCTGACTGGTGTTGACACTTCTTAGAGCAATAGCTTTAGACCATCGAGTAAAGTAATCTGTGGCTGTCAAAATATACTTATGTTGTTGCAAGGACGGAGGGTTAACTGGACCTATGATACCAAGGCCCCATTGCTGGAAAGGAGAATCTACTGAAATGGGTTGCAAGGGAAAGGATGGCTTTTGTAACCACCCTGATGCTTTCTGACAGATAATACATTTACGACACAAGGCATGGGCGTCCCTAAAAAGTGTGGGCCAGTAATAACTGGCTCTTAAAACCTTATGAGCAGTGGTGTCGCCACCAAAGTGACCACCAGCTTCTCTTGCATGCAACTCGAGAAAGACTTTTTTTGCTTCATCTTTCTCGAGACAGCGCATCAGTACGCCGTCAAAATTCTGACGAAACAATACACCGTTAACTAGATGAAAGGAGGCAGACTTTAGCCTCAACGCTCTTCTCTTGGCAGGGTCAAGGTGGCGGGGTGCTGACCCATGTTCAAGACATAATCTAATATCTCCGTACCAGGGACTAACGAGGTTTTGTGCGCAACAAATTAGGATTTGATCGCTTTGTCCTAGGTTTGAATTATCACTATCTTCTTGCGGTCCTGTTTCCGAATCAACAACCAACTTACACAACCCTTGGCCTCTCACGATCCGAGTTGGGGTGATTTCTAAGTCATACTCCTGGAAGGAGGTGACCCAATTAGCTCTCTTTTCTCCTAACTCCTTCTGCACTAACAGGTTTCTTATAGCAGGGTAGGGGACAATGACTTTCGTCCTTGACTTCAAAAGATAGGAACAAAAATGCTTAACTTCTTTGAAAATAGCATAGGATTGTCGATAAACCGCTGGGTAGTTAAGTTCAGCACCTTTGAAAGCAGAGCTCATAAAGGCGATGGGTACTTTGTTATTCTCAACATTCTTCTGAGTTAGGACGGCGGCATAGGAATGGTCAGAGGCAAAAGTATAGAGTGTAAAATCTTGAGAGAAGTCAGGGCTCATGAGAGACAGAGCATCTATTATGGCCTTCTTTATGGAATTAAAAGCTTGATTTTCTGTGGGTCCCCAGTGATATTGGGTGTCTTTCTTAATCAGGTTCTTTAGAGGCCAGACCATTTCGGAGAAACTGGGGACGAATCTCCTCACGAAGTTAATTTGGCCTAATAAAGACTGCATGGATTTTTTGGATGTAGGAGGGGGAAGTTTAGAGATGACTTGAGTCCTCTCGGGGTCAATAATCATCCCATCACTAGACACAATGAATCCTAGGAGTTTACCCTGTTCTACTGCAAAGATGGACTTTTTGGGGTTCAAGGAGATGCCGTATTTACGACATCGTAGCAGAACGACTCGTAAGTGAGCTAGATGATCGTCTTTGTTTTTAGAATAAACGGTGACATCATCTAAGTAAACTACGATGGAGTGATTGATTAAGCCTCTAAAAGCAATGTCCATTGCTCTCTGAAAGGTAGCACCAACATTAATCAATCCAAAGGGCATTTTGCGATAAGATTAAGTGCCCCACGGAGTACGGAAGGTAGTTTTGAGTTGGTCTAGCGGAGACATCAAGACTTGGTTGTATCTAGAGAAACCATCCAATAAAGATAGCCTCTCAGAACCAGATACCTATTGCAGGATCTGTTCCATGGGTGGGACAGGATAGTTGTCTTTATCAGACGCTCTATTGAGGTTTCGGAAATTGACGCAAAGTCGGATTTCCCTGTTTTTCTTTCGAACCGGGACAAGGTTGGACACTCATTGAGTGTGTCTAACAGGAAAAAATATTTTAGCACTTAGGAGTTTATTCAATTCTTTTTGAACGGTCGGTTCTAGTTTAGGGTGCATCTTCCTCAGTTTCTGTTGGAAGGGTAAAGTTTGGGGTTTCATTGGGATGACATGTTGTATGATATTAGGGTCGAAAGTTTTAAGATCATCATACGTCCATGCAAAGACGTCCTTAAATTCTTTAAATAATTTAACAAAAACAACTTTTTCTTGTCTAGAACATCCCAAGCCTAAGTTAATGCACTGAGGATTTTCACTAGTTCCTAAGTTCACTTTTTCATAAGATAGCGAGGAACTATTGGTTTTACAATTGACCGTCTTTTTAAATTTATCTTCAAAATCATAAAACTTCTCTAATCTAACTATATATTTGGGTATGGAATTTACCATGTCCAATAGAGCTTCAGGAGATTTCGGATAAGGTATTACCATAAAATCATGCAAATTTTCGTCGTGCGTGCGTTCATCTATCACCGCGCATTGAAAGGTTTCTTCCATGTGCAGGAAGTTAATGATCTGCTGATCATCGCCAAATACTCTCCAGTTTGTGATATTGTCAGGAACAAATGGTCGAAACAATAGCTCGACAAAGAATGCGTCTGGGGACAAGCCTTCTGTAGGAAGAAGTTTAGATGCTACATTAGCTAATAGATATTCTTCAACATTATTTAGTCTAGGAATGGAATTTATATTGAAAGCAAAAAATTTATTCATTAAACTCCATACCTCAGACTGGTAACTTTTGAGATGCAGGGAAAGACAATGTATAGAATCTCTTACCTGTCTAACCACTATTTCAGAGTCGCCAAATACAACCAGGTTTTGAATGTTCATATCCAGAGCTTTTCTGAGACCTTGTAGTAAAGCCTCATATTCTGTAGTATTGTTAGTACATTCAAATTCTAGTCTACAAGCCATTAATGTCTTGTTACCTACCGGATCGATAATGATGCAGCCTGCACCAGCTCCTTCTTTAGACTTAGAACCGTCGAAATATAGAGACCAAATTTGGTTTCCTTCGGGCACATAGGACTGTTGCATAGAAGTTGTTGGTTGCATATATGCTACGATCTCGGACTACTGTTCTGGATTGATGATAGGTGAAGCCTCAGCCATGAAATTGCCGAAGAATGTGTCCATCCCTTGGAATTCAGGTGAATCAACAGAAGGTGTATATGGTTCGTTGGGATCGTTCAAATCTGTGACCGTGAACTTAAGGTAGCGCTCACGATTCACCCTGATCTTGTTAGGCTTACCGTTCTCTGGGAGCCATAAGTGAGACCAGTCTGTCGCGAAGTAACCATGTAGCTGCTCCGACTAGTCCCTGCTTAAAAATAGACCATACACTTCTGGAATATCCACAACGATTATATCAATAACCTGATGAACCTTAGGGTTAGACGATAATCTAATCAATACATTTTTTAGTTCGCCTATAACTTTAACATTCGTCCGATCAAGTTGTATGATTTTTAATGTAGATGGTTCCACTTCAGCGTTAATATTTTGGTAGACAGACCAAGGCATCACATTGGATGACGCTCCTGAGTCCACCATACAATTATGCACATCTCTGTTGAAAATCTCGAAAGTTAAAAGAAATGGGGGTACATTCTTGCGAGTGCTAGGAGTAATATATTGTGGCTTCTTACTCGCAATTTCTAATGCTACTTTATCTACATTATTTACATTATTTACATTACTTACAGGAAGGCTTCCTTTATCTTGAGAATCAAGATTATTTTTAGTGGAAGTCTTCTGTGGAACTTTGCTTTGCACAACCTTGTTACCACTTGAATTACCATTCTTGCCGTTCTCTGAAATATTTTGAAATTTTTTTTGTAACAAAAATGGAAATTTCAACAACTCATAAATAGAAATGTTAGCCCTTAACTTTTTAATATCTTCAAAAACATCATAATATAAGTTGGGGTTTACATTACTCTGTTTAGGCTTAGCTGATTTCAATGGCTTTGGAGGCGAAGTTGTAGTATTTTCGGAAGAAGGTTTATTTTTTGTCTTACTCCTAGTGTTATAAGGATGAACTGTCTCGAAGTTCTCTTGAAAGATACTATCCGAGAAGTGTCCAAAGATGTTTGGAGAAGACTCTTCTTCTTGAACTGTCTCTTGTTCAACTACCTCCTCAGGAATCTCAGGAGGCATCAAGTTATCTTGGGCTTCTAGAATTGTTTGAAGGGCACATTGCAAACTTTCTAGATTCAAGACTTCAGGGTTTGGATTAGGTTGGTTAGTAGGAAAAGGTTTTCGGAAAGGGGGCTTGTAGGGTCCTTTACTCAAGGAAGCTTCTTCAGTTGACCTTTGTAAGTCTATAACTTGATTCGACAGTTTCTGAACAACTTTAGTTAAATTTTCCAAATCAGAGTTTTCAGGTTGTGTTTTACTTTGAGTAGGTCTGGGGAGAATTTCAATCTTCTTTTTGGAAGAAGAACTAGTCTCGGTATCGTTGCTAGAAGAGTATTTAAGACTAAGTATGTCTTTTTCAATCTGGCTGGCCTCCTTGAAGGCCTCTAACAACGTGGCTTTCTTGGATCGTTTAACCCAAATAGCTATACTATGATGTAAAGCTTTAGTGTAGTAAGCTATTATAAGACTCTCGGGAGGCATGGAATCTGCAGGGATTCTGTTTTTAAATGTTAAGAATCTTTGACTAAAGTCTTTCACTTTTTATTTCGAGTTCATTTTTAAGCTAGAAAGATCCATGACCAGGACTTTCAGAGGTTTACCGTCTCCAAACTTTTCCAAAAACCATGACTCAAACTTTTCCCAAGACACGATGGTATGGGTTTGTTGGGAAAAGTACCAAGTGGATGCATTACCCTCAAAAGTATAAGGAACCAACCTACAGACAACGTCTTCATGTTCGACATTGCGGAGTCTAATGGCTAACATAAATTTTTTGATAGGATCTTCAACTATCTGTTTTGAGTCGGGATCAAACTTGGGAAGCCATTTCTTCGGGTGTTTAGGTAGAGGGTGCTGAGCTTCAGGTACAACTACAACATCCTGATCAAGCCAGGGTCTAGCAGGATTGTTCTGATTTTCCATTGGGGTAGTAGGAGTAGAAGGCTGAGAAGGTGAATTGCCTTTGTCAGATGAGGAATCTCCTCTAGAAGAGGAAGGAGATGATGGAGGTGGTGAAGGAGGTATCCCAGATTCTTTTGTAGTAGGATTTGTGATTGGATCTGTGGGATTCACAGTGAGGTTAGTGTCACCTAATTGTTCTCTGATATCAGAGAAGTCTAAAGGTTGACCCCATGGACGGATTGGTTTCCTAAGATGAGCTAAGGAACTATGTGTTAAAAACAAGAGATTGACAGACAATTTCTTGTATGTCACCACCTATAGGATTAGGGGTTGCTGGCTCAACTGTGATTTGTGGATCGTTGGTTGAAGTAGTTGTTGTTTGAAGGGGAATATTATCGCGCGAATGGCTTCTGGTCACTATAGGTGATCGATTAGGGGGGGGAGGAGTCTGGCGACTGCCTCGTGCCATTAATTAAGTTCAGGCCCTCCTTCTAGCGCCATTTGTTGACAGGCGAAATCGATTGTCCGTCAACTGAGAGAGTGGAACCAGTCCGGGGTTGTCTAATAACCCAAGCCATTTGGAATGAACCACCCTGACGGGTTTAGTGGCTCCGTTATTCGATCTAAGGTCCTAAGAAAACCAAAGAGAAAACTAATCTAAACTAACTAATCTAACTAAAACTAAACAAACTAAACTAACTAAAACTAAATAAAACAAACTAATCTAACTAACAATAAATAAAACAAACTAATCTAACTAATCTAATTAAAACTAACTATTAAACAAACAAACTAATCTACTATTTCTATATATACAAACTACTAACTGAAATATAACTTATTTACAAAATATACAATATCTACAAAATACAGATTTAAATAAAACCTGGAAAACTCATTTGCTTTCTGCCCTCAGACAGAGAAAGATATTTTGTTGATTTTTTGATTTTATGAACAAGAAATAAAACTTACTGAAATCAAACAATCTAATATACTAACTACACATATATCAAACTAAAATACTAAAAAATATACTGAACAAATAAACAACAAACAGACCTGGAAACGCTCCAGATTTGTCCTGCATACGATGATTGTTCAAGCAGATCGGAGGGAGGAAATTCGCACCGAATAATCCAAAAAACTTCTCATAAACGATAGCTTCAATGCTCTTTGATTTTACTTACAGTTCAAACAAGACATAAAAAATCATAACAATTATATGATTTATAAATCTCTGCAATTAGGTAAACCTGTTATGCAAAAACTTATACTTAATAATTCAATAAATGAAGAAGAGAAATCTGTCATTCATAAACTGAATCAAGTAATTGCTATGTTTTTAAATATTGGAAGAAATCAGATATGGATCGTATTAATTAATTCATATCATTTGCAAAAGACTAAGATAGCTAAAGTAGTCATTAACCAAATGCAAAATGATAACATAAACATGAAACAGAAGATTGCTATTATGAAAAGCTAAAGCTGTAGAAGAACATCAATTTTTGTCTCGGTCTCTATTAGATGTCCACATCCTTGTTCTCCCAGGAATGAGGATGATCCTTATTACAAAAATAATAAGTATTTATAAGTTTTTCCACAGGGTAAAACCTCCCTGTGGAAGTTATCAAACTGTTTACATAATCTGGGGAGATATTCCCAAGTTCAACTAAACTAGGAAACTAAAATAAAACTAAAACATCCAAATATCCTCTAAACTGTCCATCAAATCCCATGCAATTCGAATTCACCTAAAAAGGGTCCAAAATAGACGAGTTAGAAGACTCTTTTATTAATAAAATGATAAAAAATAAATTCTATAGACTAGCTACAAAATCATGCAATTCTATAGCTAGTCTAAATGAGATACATAATCAACATCAGAATCGATTCAAAATCTTTTAAAAGAATTAAATCCAATTATCTTCCAATAACCATTTGAAAACGAATCATTGAGATTGAAATGGTTTTATCATTCAACATTAAACAGGATAAAAAATGATTCAACCGAACACAGAAATAGGAATACTCTGTTCTTTTGTTACCACAAAATCGGGTCCACAGAGTCATAATCGAACAGTAATAAGATTGTTTCATATCCAATTGAAACCGATAATCAAACATATCGTATGTGATTTTTAAACAACAGATACGATCCAATCCAACAAAATCATTTTCCAATCGTTATAGCTGTAATGATATAGCAAAAAGATTCATATCATTTAATTGAATACAATGATAGAAATACTTTGTTTCGATTATTGTCATAAATCGGATAAATGAAATCATATGTAACAGAATCATAATCCTTTCTCAACAAATCGAATCCCTCTGTTATGAGATCGTTTTGATATTCAATTGAAAACAAAACAAATCGCAAACACTTCGTTATACTTGTCTCATCAACAGGAGAAATCATCGAATCAAACAGGATTATCACAATAACTGTATAGCAAGCGATTTAGGCTGTGAACGAATTCAAACCATAACTAACACATAACCAAAATCGTAACAGGATCAATCAAACAGAATTTGTTATAGATTTTGATCGTTGATCCTTGCACAACGAGAAAACAAGATCGGTTAATTTTGATCAAAATCGTTTCAATCAAACGAATCATAGCAGGGTTTGACCAATTCATTTCACAAATCTAAAATACAGAGCATCAATTATAATCTGAACTCGACTCATAGGACAAACTTGCCAAATTAGAATAAGAGCAAATCGATTGGCTAAGGTTTTCACATAGTTGTTATGATTCGAATTCATTTCCCGATTCGGGCACGAATGTTATTTGAGCATATTGTTTTCATCAAAGAAACAAAGTCATTATCCTTAACTTGGAAACAATCAAATATAGAACGTCACATGACACAACATCGTAACAAGTATCCTCCCGAAGGCATTTACCAATCATAGCATACCAATGATAACAAAATCGAATCCAAGCAAAATCATTTTCTAAATTAAGCATAAAAACTTCCTGTTGGGAGTGGGCACAAAACGAATTGAATTGAAAACACACCATTACTTTCGTTTTTTCACTCAGACAAACTTAGCAAATGAAATCCAAATGAATAACCATTCCAATCCAAATAAAAATCTATGAGCAAATCATATATCAAAATTATTTCTATTTTTATCAAAACGAAGACATGTACAGGATGATCACCGAATGATAGAGGCATTTAGATGAGTGATCAAACTATTTAAAAGCTGAATTGAAATCATTATATGAAACTAGATTATTTACAAAACAAAGCGATGTCAAAACCATACTTGTGTAGCGATGAGGTTGCTTGATTAGGCCAGCTTGGAATTTACAACAGCCGTGGCTGATTCCACATTTTTGAACAGGATGGAGCCGATTGTTTTTTGCTTTTTATCTATTGTTTGTAGCTTGGCTTTTTGACTGGTTAGCACTGCAATCTGGTCTTCTAGTGATTGAATCTTTGACTGGAGTATAGGAACATCAATAAAATATCGTTCTAACCATGAATTTCATTGGTCACAGGATGACTGTGTGGGTTTCGTGGGTTTGGACAAATGACCGAGGGTTTCACAAGGCAATTTAATACCTGGGTAGTTAGGGTCGTCCTTTAGGAAGGGGGGTAGGTTTGATACAAAATCATATGAGGGTTCGGGACACAAAGCTTGGGAGGAGGGGTACTCGCTGGCCAGAAAACGCTGAATATAAGAATCAGAATCCTCGCTCAGAACTATAGGGTTAGACTCGACAGAGGTTTTCGGCTTGTTTCTGGCCATTCTCAAAATGAGCCGGGCATTCCTTTTCCCTTTGGCATTTGCAGAAATTTTTTCCTTGGGATTTTTGCTCATAGGCATTGTAATGGCTTCTGCACTCTTAATTACAGTATCAAGTAAGTCGATAGGAGGGTTGGCCAAGGGTTTAGGCAGTAGAAGATGCAAGGGTACGGGCGGTTTGGGTTTCGTTTCAATTACCACAGGTTTATCAACCTGTATAGGGTCAGTGTCTTCAAAGCCATTACGGGCGATGAAAGCCTTCCAACTATCACCAAGCAAATTCAAATGATAAACAATGATGAGCTTAATAATCCCATGGTGAAACAGGTTGTTGTCAGCCTTGTGCCTCTTAAACTTTTTGGACATCCTATACAGGTTTCGATGAAAATAGAATGGCACATTTAGAGGATACCCTATAAAAATCATCAATAGACGCAGGTGGTAGAGGAACACAAGCCCGTATCGACCTTCATAGGTCACAAACTGCTTGATTATCATTAATAAGTCGTGCCATCGTGGTTTGAGCATAGTTACGGGCATACCTCTGTCACAAGAGGTGACTTTGCGTGATTGACACAACAATGTCCATGGCACTTCTTCGACCTTGCAATTCTTAAACCAGCGCTGTCTCGAAGTAGGTAACCCCGTAGCTGAGCTGATAAACTATTCATCAATCTCTAATTGTATATCGCCGACCTTAGCTCGACAACCATCAAAGGTCATGGAAAACTGTCGTGCTACACAAAGGTTAAAACCCTCAAAACATTTCACGAAGGTAAGCCATCCATTGTCTTCCAAATCTCGGCCGGCATTGTCAAACATCAACAGAGCTTGACTGCCATTGGGTTCAACTTGCACGACTGGTGCCATGGAGCCAAACACATGGTAAGGGAAGGGTTTGAATCACCAACACACACAGGAGCAGAGTTACCCGAGCCAACAACAATGAACGAGCAAAATGGGTAAGCATTAATGCGAGCATGCGAAGGTGGTGGAGTCTGCCATGCAAAATATTCATTACCCGAGTACAACCACCAATTTTCATAGCTATTCACTCCATAATAATAGTTCAACCATTAAGTCATGTGTACAACCAATAAAATGCAATGTGTATACCAATGCGCGCAAGTGTTATACCATAATG
>ML826768.1:46735-68189 GCA_009831015.1 Picea engelmannii
CATCTATGCATTCTCATCAAGGACAATACATATTATATTACATCAATCATCAATCAATCAATCCTTTGACATCAATCAATCACTTGACATCAATAAATGGCATCAATCAATCAAACCATTGGCATCAATGAAAACATGATCCAACAAACCTGACTCTACCACCCGATTATCATGCGTTGAATGCTTTGTTGAATGCTTCCAATCCAACACCTCCGCAAACCCCAACTGGTTCTCCAGGTGGTCCTCCTTTTCCTGGGCATCCTATTCCTGGTTTTATTCCAACACTCCCTCTGTTTCCTTCTGCCAATCCTAATCCTACTGGCACCATCCCGACTGTTGCACCAAACCTGCAGATTCTTGTTGGTGGACAGGGTGGTACGGTTCCTTTTCCTTTTCTTGGACACAACATAGTTACTACACAACCTACGGTTGGCACACAACTTCCGGGTGGAACTATACCTACGGTAGGGGGACCCACCTCACGTTTTGGACAAAATATACCTCCTGAATTGGCCCAGTATTGGAATCAACTTCTACAAAAATTTCCTCAAAATGTTGGGGGGCAGCAACCCACCCCTACTATCGGCCAACCTTATCCAGGTATACCTAATCCTATTTGGGGTTAGGATCAAACTACTCAACCTTAGGTCCCTACTCAAACTCAAGGTTACAATCCTTGGGGCTACTATCCTATCCGGCCACCATCGACTCATCCAGGGTCTTCCCTCTACAGGAAATCTGCTTATGATCCTACTGGTTTTCGGACAGGGCTTCCACCCCAAAGCCATCAGTACCCGCAAGTAAACTGACAGTTACGTTTTCTTGCTACTTTGGATTTGCCAAATTTGTCTAGGATTCTCAATGATCCTATTCGTCATTCTCCCCAATGGCCTGCTATTCCTACCAAGCTTCCATCGGACATTCCTAAGTTCGATGGAAAAGCGGGAGAGGACCCAAATAATCATGTTATGACTTTTCAATTATGGTGTTCATCCAACTCATTGATGGATGACTCAATTCGTCTACGTCTTTTCCAACGAACCCTCACCGGTTCTGCTGCGAAGTCGTATATTGAATTGCCACGAGGTTTCTTTTCTGATTTCAACACCTTAGCTATGGATTTTCTTACACATTACCAGTTACCGATCCGTTATGATACTAGGACTGAGATCTTAACTTCCTTTAAATAGACTAAAGTCACTCATATATCGGATCATATCCATGAGTGGCGAAGGAGACGACGTCTTATTAAACTTGAACTCCCGGATCAGTTATTGGAAAAATGGTTTACGAAATCCTTCGTGAACAAAATAGGTAAAGACATTGCTATGGGTGGTGTTGTTACAGAGGAGCAAGCTATAAGTCGGGCTCAATATCTTGATCTCGTTTATTCGCAAACGGGAACACTCTACGATTTTCTACCTGAATTACCTCGTCCTGGTACTTCCAGCAATTCAACTGCTCCAGCTGCCTTGCATGCAACTGATGGTGTGATTGGTACTGCTCATGTCCACTCACATTCTGTTTCAAATACAACCCCTAAGTCTACATATTCTAATTTTCAAAATGCTCCGTCTCCTGCCACTTCCACCAGTAAAAATTCTGAGGTGAACGCTGTTCAATCTACCCCGACCGGTAAAAATAAATCAAAGAAAGGAAGAGGTAAGAATAAGGAGAGTAAAAATAATAATCAAACTGAGAAAACTAAAAACCCTCCTGTTGAAGATTGGGATAAGCGCAAACTGCGGTACCCTTGTCTTATCTGTGGTGATGATCACTACACGAAGGATTGTCCTCGACGTGCCAAGGTTACTAAGTTCCTTCAAGGAACACCAAAACCATCTACGCCGGCAGTCTTGTCCCAACCCTTCCCGTCTCAGCAACAGGCCTCGTTGGTCATTCATGACCAACCCTCTACTTCTACAACATCATATGTTTTGATGTGTACCGGTGATTCTACGAAAAATAATGTTGCAGTCACGACTAGAGCCAAAGACTATACTCCATCTAAGGAGAAGGTTGACGATTTACCTCCTACTCTGGTTCAGCCCTCTCCACCGACTCCACCTACGAATGGTCCTCTACATCTCGAATGACCGAGCCTTGATACAGTTTTACGACCACCCTCGAAAGGTGTCGTTAAGAAATCGGCCTTCAATCCTCATGCTTGTGTGGCCCAGAACTATAGCATTGTCGAAGATTTGGCCCAAGCACCTTCAGTGATGTCTGCCCTTGAAGTCCTTCAGTCTTGTCCTGCACAACAAAGGGCTCTGTTGAAAGATATAGGTGGAATTGATCCTACAGATACAAATTTAATAGTCTTTGACTTGGAAGATCATATTCCAAGGTTACCCCCTCAGCTTGCGTTTTAGATACAAGTTTTTGTCGTCGACAAGAATATTTGTCGAACTGTAATCAATGAGGGTGCCTCTACATGTGTAATGTCTTTCGCTTGTTGGAAAGCCATCGGCTCTCCTCCTTTAAATGAATCACAAAATACTTTGAAAGCCTTCAATGGCTCTGGTTTTAAGCCTTACAGTGTACTTCCATCATTGCCTGTTACTCTAGAAGGTAAGACAGTCCAAGTTGAAGTGGAAGTTTTTGATGCTCCTCTGGATTATAACCTTCTACTTGGTCGTAGTTGCATAGATTCTATGCACGCTTTTGTGTCAACACTTTTCCGTGTGGTACGATTTCCTCATCAGGGAAAATTTGTTACGGTTGATCAACTTGCCTTCTTTAATTCTAATACTCGTACTGGCAATGTGACGTTCATAGCCAAAACGCCTCCGGGTTATGAGAATGTCGGTGTCTGCCTTTTAAAGGACTCTTCGTTAATGGGCACTTTCCCCATACCACCTCCACCTGATATTCCACGCCCGTTAGTTGCTTCTATTAATATGATCTTCACTGTACCTCATGAGCTTCCTGTGTCTTCTGACCCTTGGATAGTCCCTGACCCAGGAGATCATACTCATTTCGGCAACGTTATGTTGTTAAGTCTGGTTGAGTCTGCTTATCAAGCTATTCAATCGGCAACACCTTCTACTATTTCTCTTGATGAGTTCTCTCCTGATCCTTTCCGTGTCATCTTTCCCACTGACGAGATGATCATGTCCATCATGGAGGACACCCCTTGGGATGATGGACATCATCGTTCCATACTGTTTCTGGAACAATAGACTCTCGAGAACTACCAATGGATTTCGACTCCGTCAACCGTTGTTTTCATATCGAGCGTTCCCGGATCTACACATGATGTGTTTGCCGAAGGGAACCTAAGTAATATTTCTCCCATGATTCCCATTGATATATCAGTTAAACCTGGGATAGTTGAAAATGTTCACATTGGAGCTTCGTGTTCTCCGAATGAAATCGTCACTTATACATCTCTGTTCAAAGAATTTCGTGACCTCTTTGCATGGAGCTATGAAGAGATGCCAGGTATCGACCCTGCTATTGTTTTACATGAAATTAAGACATACCCCGGAGCTAAACCAGTCCGGAAGTGCCTACGTCCATTCCACCCACGCAAAGCGTCGGCTATCAAGCTTGAGGTTGAAAAACTTCTCAAAGCCGGTTTTATTTATCCCGTGGCTCTGACAGAATGGGTTTCCAACCCTGTACCGATTGATAAGAAAGGTGGTAGTATACGTGTTTGTGTTGATTATCGGGATATTAACAAAGCCTGTCCAAAGGAAAACTTTCCAACCCCTTTCGTCGACCAGATCGTCTATGATTGTGCTGGAAGCGAAATATTTTCTCTTATGGATGGTTTCTCCGACTATAATCAAATTAACATCGCTCCTGAGGACCAACATAAAACTTCTTTTATTTGTCCTTGGGGTACTTTTTCCTATAGAAAACTTCCCTTCGGTCTTAAGAACGCGGGCGCAACGTTTCAACGTGCTATGTCTTATGCGTTTCATGATATAAAACATATCGTTCAACCTTATTTGGACGATTTACCTACTCATTCTTTACACCGAGCCGATCACCCCACTCATCTCCAAGAAATTTTTCGTTCGTTGTCATTTCTATCGCATTCGCTTAAATCCTCATAAGTGTGTTTTTTGCATAGAATCTGGCCGTCTTCTAGGTTTCATTGTTTCACCTCAAGGGATCCAGGTAGATCCTATTAAGGTCGAGGTGATTCTTAATCTCCCTCCTCCTTCTTCATTGCGTCAGTTACAAAGTTTGCAGGGGAAATCAAACTTTCTTCATCGTTTCATCCCTAATTACGCCAAGATTACTCGTGGTTTTACATGTCTACTAAAGAAAGGTTCAGAATTTTTCTGGGATACTATTGCCAATAATGCTTTTGAGGCTTTGAAGTTGTCCCTCACGAAAGCTCCACTTCTCTTCCCTCCTGATTATAGTCGTGATTACTTTCTTTATCTTGCTGCCTCGGAGTATACCATCGACATGGTTCTTGTTCAAGAGGATGATGCACACGACGAACATGTTGTTTATTACTTGAGTAGAAGTCTCACATCCACTGAAATCAAGTATCAACATGTTGAGAAACTGGCTTTGGCTGTCGTTCAAGCTGTTCAACGCTTTCAACATTATATCCTTTCAAGGAAAACTACAATGATTTCGCATTGCAACCCTATGCAACACATTTTTACTCATCAATTTCTAGGGGGCAAGTACTCCAAATGGATTGTCATACCCCAAGAGTTTGACTTGGAGTTAGATCGTGCCACGTCTAAGAAATCCTTAGTTTTTCGCTGAATTGATATGTGATTTTCCTCACCCTACCACAGAAACTGTAGCAGTAGATTCATTGCCTGATGAATCTCTTTTACTTATAAGCACTGCCGATCTTTGGTATGGAGATATCATTATATATCTCCAAACCCAAACTTTCTGGCCTGCTTTGTCTAGCACCGAATGACGTCGTATCCATTATCAAGCGCGTCAATACATTATCCTCGAGAATACTCTTTACCGTCAGGGAATTGACTCTGTGTTTCGACGTTGTTTGAATTTTGATGAAGCCGAGAAAGCTTTGAATGACTGCCATTCCAGAGCATGTGGTGGTCATATGTCTGGGTATGCTACTGCCCAGAAGATCTTACGCGCAGGATATTTTTGGCCTTCCTTGTTCAATGACTGCATTACTGCTGTTCAGAAGTGCCATGCCTGTCAGACCTACAATCAGAAAAATTGGTCACATCCTTCTCCCCTTCATCCTGTGGTCTCAGTTGCTCCTTTTGCAAAATGGGGCATTGATTTCATGACATGTCACCCTCACTCGGCCAGGGGGCATGGTTACATCATTGTAGCTGTTGATTACTTTACAAAGTGGGCCGAGGCGATGCCAACATTCGATAATACTGGAAAGACTGGAGCGTTGTTTCTTTTCAACCATGTCATAGCTCATTTTGGTGTTCCTCAAGCTATCGTTACTGATCACGGTAGTCATTTTAGGAATTTATGATGTCTGAACTTACAGAAAAGTTGGGTCTTCGTCATGATAACTCAACACCCTATTATCTGCAAGCTAATGGCCAGGTCGAGGCAGTCAACAAAGTTCTTATAGCTATGCTTCGACGGATGATAGGCATTCATAAAACAAGTTGGCACATGATGTTGTTTTTAGCGTTGTGGGCATATCAGACATCGGTCAAATCCGCTACGGTGTTTACACCCTTTCGATTAGTCTATGGTGTGGAAGATATTCTTCCGATAGAATGTGAAATACCTTCTCTGAAGCTAGCTGTCGAACTCTTACCCAATACTTCTGCTGAAGAAGAACGTCTATTGTATTTGATGTGATTAGACGAGACTCGACATGAGGCTACTCTAGTAATAGAAGCCCAGAAGAAATGCGTCAAGGCACATTATGACAAGCATGTCAAGCCTCGTGTTTTCTTTGAAGGTGATCTTGTTCTTCTGTATGAACAAGATAAAGATGTCTTAGGAGCTGGGAAATTCAAACCAATGTGGCATGGTCCTTACATTATTCCCAGAGTGTTGGAAAAAGGAGCATATGAGCTGGTTGATTATGATGGTATACCTTTGAGTGAACCCAGTAATGGGTTGTACTTGAAGAAGTACTATGCATAAGTTATTTGTGCACAAGTACTTGTATTTTATGTATCATACTTTGTGTGTGTTACTTTAGTTTGATTTTGACGTTATCTAGTCTCTGCCCTTACGTGACGTTGTGTTTGATTGCCAGATGTCGGAGTCTTCACTATCTTATATTGGCTTCGTTGATGGTGCTAGCCGTAGTACTCGGAACTTAGCTTCCGCTGCATGGGCAATCTATGCCCCAACCAATGAACTTATATCTTTACGAGGTGTATGTCTTGGCCGTGCAACCAACAACATTGCTGAGTATAGCGTCGTTATTGAATTATTGGTTGATGCTATTTCGCTTGGAATCCGTCATTTGGTTGTGTGACTCGACTCGCAGCTTGTCGTACTACAGCTAAGTAATGTCTACTCTATTCGAAGTCCTACTTTATTACGAGTGTATTTGCGAATTCGCCTCTTGGAACGATATTTTGATCACATTGAATATCAACATATTCCTAGATGTCTTAATACATTAATAGATGCATTGGCTAATTATGTATTGGATAAACATTTGAACCATTTATAAATCAAACACATTTAAATTCACACAATATAAAGTAAACCAGTAGAATCCATCTGTATATAACGATCAAAAGAGTTTGTTGTTTTTACAAAAATTTTTTCCGAAGACCAAAATATCAAAAATTGAAGCTTATAGCTTCTACAAAGTGACGTCACGGATGACGTTCATGGTAACACACTACTGCCCTAGCTACTCTGCGGAGTAGTCGACCCATAGCTGCGGATACCCCTACAGTGTGACGCTGATCACGTCATGGAACCTCTTCCAGAGTCATATCTGGAATGTCTGTTGTCAAGCCTTCTAAGTTCTGTTCCACCACCTGGTAATCTTCGGCATAATGTGGTAATACTGCTGCTGCTTCTCCTCGTCGCTAGATAGGAGAAGTACTAGGAGGTCTATAAGGTCCAACATCTATGTTATCAACAAACATTTGGTGTTAGTCTTCACATAAATATATAAAACAAAAACATTTAAATATGATTAAAATTCAAAAACATTTGAAAAAGAGAAAATTTGTGTACTTCTTACCGAGGTCTCCCCACTGAGCGTCCTCAGGTAGTGCGAGATCTGGATCTCCTCAGTAATCCAACCCGGCATAGGCGTATTCATCGACCATCAACATCTGGTTTTGCAACCAGTCAAAGAAAATATCGTCATATTTGACGATTGGTCCTGCCACGTGCCAGGCCATGAGCTGACACCACCGCAACATCCTCGAATCCCTGGGACCCGAAAAGTCCCACTCAACCTATAGTCTAAATACAGGGACCCTGTCAAAGAAGAAGGACACTAGTAAAGATCCATATCCAAATTGTTTCATTTCTCCCCGCCTGCACTTAGTCAGTTGTCTTTTGATACTGCGCAACACTGCATCAGCCCAGTTAAATACTCGGGGCTCAATACACTCGATGGCATACTAGAAATAGCTCTATAATGCCATATGGGGAGCGACACTTCCAGCCATCCGAGAAATCATGAAGAGAATAGTGTGGAGAGTCAGGTTTGTTACTCCCCAAATCGCCACTTTCCCTTTCTTTCTTTCGGCCTCGGGTACACAGTATTGATTGCGGTATTCACTCATTTTTAACCCGCCAGCTCTGCTGCCGGTCAGACTGACATAAGACTCGCGCCTGGATAATCCGGTCAAAAAATATATGTCCTCGATGTCAATGGCTAATGTGTGAGCTCCTACATTGAAAACTTGCTGGTCTGGATCCCACATACGGATTAGATACTCCAGTAATTGGACTTGGGCTCTCATGCCCGGGAGACGAAAGTATTTTAAGAGACCACAATATCTTAATGCAGCTATGGTGGAAGGATGATTCTCAGCATTTGCATTATCCTCCTCATGTTCTCGTTATCACCACTCAAGCACCATGTTTGTGGCTATTTACCTGCATAAGAAACATACAAAGAAGATTAATAATCTTATTCATGACATAAATCTTTTTCATTGGCTAAACTTTTAAAAAACAAATTGAGTTCTGCGCTGCTTGCAGGTGCCTTATTATGCACAGTGAAAACACCTCACAAGTGGCTCAAGGCCCACCTGCGAGAACGAGTCATTCTCGCAGGTCCCATATGGGCCACCTGCGAGAATTCCTCCACGCATATATGGTTCAAAAAATAACTTAAAATAGCAGTTTTAATCAATGGAATCAAAATTTTAAACCATGAAAAGATCAAGAATGAAGAACTTACCAAAATGCTGCTGACGGCTCATCAAATGATCACTCGTAGCTCCCGAAAATCAATGCCAAATTCAGAGGGTAAAATGAGGGTTTTTGGAACTCAATGGTGAAAATGTGAAATGATATGGTAAAATTGGTTATTTACTCATTTTAATTACTTTTTACTATGTCAATTTTGGGTTTTTATGTTTATCTATTGTTTAAACCTAATGACTAATATGAAAATGAGTGTTATAACTTGCAGGTGTAAAACATTGATGATTACAAAAGGATATGGACATATTTTTCTCCGTTATGGTGTATTTTGATTGTTTTTTATGGTTTTTACATAAAACCTCGAGCGTCTTTTTTGTCTGTTCTTGCGCTCGTAAAAAACATGAGAACGTGATTGAGCATAGTTTTATCACTTTTTCAGGCTCACCGTGGTTATACGAAAAAGGAACCCCCCTGGAGTTTTCTTTAATCTCTTTTCAGACTCTCTAAACATGAAAAGATCGTCGAGCAACCTTGCTATTTTCACACTCGATAAAGTATTTGAAGTACGCGTCTTTCGAGCGATAGTTTAACCCTTTTTCGGTCTCTTTGGACTACTGTACGAAAAAGGAACTGAGAGAGTTCTCTTTTAAGAGTTTTTCCAAACTCTATAAACTTGAAAAACCTTCGAGTTTACTATCTCTGGACTCGTTAAACAAACATTGACAGACCCGTGATGGGACCGAACCGCTCCTTCTTAGGGTTCGTTAAACATACTCCAAGGGACTCGTCCGAAGGATGAGCTTATATCAACAAGCATATGTGATCCTCTTCAAGCTTGCGTAAAAATAAAGAGGTACTTGTCAGAAATGGTGGGGGAAAATTTGGGAAAGGGATATGTTTCATCTTCGTATTGATTGGCAGTAAGTGTCACTCTTGAACATGACACCCCCTATTCATCATTTGAAACCGGTTTGGGAAATCCATTTGTCTCTCTTTCGATTGATTACAAGGTCATTCCATGTGTTGTATTTGAGTCAATGCTGCCAAATCCTTGGTCGTGTTGTTCATATGTTCAAGAGAAGTCCATCTGAAACCTATATTGAGTCGTCCATCTGCAGTTATCTATTATCTCTATGTCGGCCTTCCCTATGTCCAATCCAATTGCCACATGCAATGTTTCACCATCAAACTCTGTTACTCATTTCGTGTCATTGATGGGGGATACATCAAGGACCTCCTATGACGAGTTTTGTTTCATCGACTTTAGCTCATTATCCGGAATCAAGACTTAGAAATTATTCAGTACCTTGGAGCTTGCATGCCTCAATGGAAAGTTTCCTCGTTTTCAACAGTGGGTTTACATCATTGACCCCTGATTGAAAGATTTCATCGGATGTTCGACATCAAATCATCTATTCACAGTCGATGGATTGTACTATAGTACCTTAGGAGTCATTGACATCAATGGTGATTTCCCTCACACCTGTTAACGGTTACATCAATGATCGGTAATCAAGTGGTTTCTACCATGTTCGACTTCAACACATGTAATCACATGGTTAGATTCGTACTTCGGGCAACGAGATTGAAGACCCTGGATATCATCTTTGTGATCTAGATTGCGATGGAGTATGTATTATTTGCGACACATAGATCCACTGTGTATGTCTCGTGGCTATGTTGTCTTAATTTGAAATTTCTCGCATAGATCCACAGTGTATTCAGGTGGCTATGCTATATTGTGACGACATGGATCCACAGTGTATGATTGGTGGCCATGACCTTTGTTTATGATGTCATCAGTCTATAATATGAGTATGGGAATGCCTACCTCAGAATTGGTATATATGATATTTTGCAGATGCTTGGATGTTTGCAGGTTTCCGAGGATTAGATGTGCTCTTGGTTCTCGACACACACATGCAGCTTACAAAGTCTATCGACTGTCACTGGTTCCAATCTCAGACTTTGGGGGGCATTCTGTTATCCATAATTTTGGTCATCATGATGATATGATGAGGTTGGTGAACTCAGGCTCTTCATTAGAACTCTTTCCTGAGAAAAGTTACCTTTATCTCTTTCCAAAAAATCACAGTTTTTAGGAAGGTTTGGAGGCTGTCAATACATTTACCTGCGATAATGCATGATTCTCATAGGCTACCTTAAGCCAGGGTGAAAGAGGTTCACACTGTGCCTAACTGTTAGGGTGCGAACATCTTCTAAAGAAGGGAAAACGATATATTCTCGAACCTTCTAGAAGGGAATATTCTTGAAGGATTAGATGGAATTCGAATGGTTATCTAAGTACTGGTTTTCCTGATATTTTGGGATCATTCCTATCCAAGTAACTAATCCATTCTCTCTTATAAATTGAGGGGAATGCTCATGGAAAAGGTTAAGCAACAAACTAGCAAGAGATTTATTTTAGAATTAGTGTAAGATTGTATGAAGGACTGATGCTACAACAGCTAGAGACACTAGGAAGGTTATCAAAAGTGGTTAATCTTCTTCATGCAAGAGCAAGTGTGTGTGTCGGAGCTAGGAGCCATCGAAAGGAGGTTTGCAACATCAAGGCTCAGGTTGTAAGCCTTTCTTTCTATCAATTTAATACAGTAATATGTCCCTTTCCCATAAAGCTAATGTGACTTTATTGCATAACTCCTTGATCATATGCATAGTTTAATTGTTGAATATATTAAGTTGTTTTCACTTCAATTGGTTTGAGCTGTCCTGGTCCTGACGGCACAAGAGCATTGGATCGAAGCTGGTACAAAAGAGACCCAAGGAAGTGATCATAGGGTACGTTCATGATTCTTGCCTCCTAGTTCATTCAATAGTCTAAATCTAGGGAAAGAGTATTATTCTGTCCTATTTTGTTCTAGATCCAGGTGGATCTAGGGAGATCGGTTTGTGTCCGCACTTACGGATTAATCCTAAAACAACATCCCACTCTCAATACAAATCGATCCTCTGCTGAAAGACTCCGAAAAACCACCAAGAATGATGCCAATACACCTGCAAAGGAAACCCAATACCTGGAATTCCCAGAATCCCTTCTCCCCAGCTAGGACGAATCCCTCCTCGATGAATGGTGCGCCCCTTTGTTGGAAACCCCCAACTGGTGCGCCCTCTCTCTATCTGCACAAGCAACTGATGTGGAATCCTCCTGAAACTGAGTAGATCTAAAACTAGAATGGTGTGGGAGCGTATTGCAGATCCGAGACCAAGCTGGGGACAATCTAGGTGGAATCTTTCACCACCGAATTGTCCTCTAGGGCTTGTTAAGTCAAAACCCTCAAAACCCCCAATGTTGGGCTCACTAGCTAGAAGCCAGAAATCAAAATAAGATCATACATGAATGAATGAGAAGAGGCCCTTGGCTTTCCTTTATAATTTTTGGCTCACCTTGTCCCTCCAAAGTGACTTTCATTTTATTAATATTTAATTAATTAATTAAATCACTTTAATTAATTAATTAACCTTTTTACCTTTGAAAAGCTCCTTATCTCTCCTTGTGGCTTCCCTGGCCACTGAAAGTCACTTCTAGCCATCCCATCCTGTAGTGTTTCTCCTTTTGATTCCAATGAGCTATTACACTGAGAGTTTCCTCCAAGTAATGTGCCCAAAATGACCTCTTCAGTGACTTCCATTGACTTATAGCTTAAAATAGTCAAAATCATGGAAATCGTCGAAATGCAACGAAACCAAAGCCAACCTGTGCGGAATGGCTCATAATGATGGAATACGATCATCGATACAAGATGGACCCAAAAATGCCTCTCAAATACCCATATACTCACTATAACATCCATCTGGCTACTCTGGTCATCATAAATCTCTACACTGTGATGATGTTTCAAAGTGGGGACATTACAGTCCTCCCTACTAGAAAATTGCTTGTCCTCAAGCAATAAACAAACTATCTCAAATAAAATACCAGGATCCCATGTCCATCTGTGGGATACATAGTAGAACCCATCCAAAGATGAGCAATAGTACACTCCACCCCCTGGATCCCATATCAGGAAATGAACTGCAATACTCTGCGATGCATAGTCCTGAAAGATATCAACCCTATGAACCTCCTGCACATGACACATGGCCTCATCTCGAAATGATTCCATCCTACAAATCTCTACCAAGATCCACATGGCCTCCATCAACTGCACATGCTGATGCTTGACTGAGGTGATGCAAGACCTCTGTGAGGCACCCGCAACCGATGCACTCCTCTCAACACTGAAGATCAATGGAAAGTTAGAGTAACTTTCTATTGGCAGCCAATTCAATTTTTTCCATTGCCCTATAAGATTCCTACACCTATGTCTTCTAAACTTCAAATCGTCATCGCATTTTTCAAATAGACGATGTTTTCATTTCTTGCGACACTTATAAATTGGTCTTCATTTAGTTTTCACGACTGCAAGCATGAAAACTCCTCAATCGTTATTTGAACTGTCATGATCTTTGCATTGATATTTTGAATGGCACTTACATTTGGTTTATCATTAAGTGGCTAAAAGGATTTTCGAACTATATCTATTTGCCTATTCTTACTCTGATTGCGCAACTTGATTTTATTTGAGCATATGGGTTTATACTTGATTCTATGAATTGCATAGGGTTCATGGTTTATTTTGTTTTTATATGATGTGATCCTTATTTTTATAGCTCTTGGCTTGTCAATTCTATAATTATCGATTGTCACAATGTTTTATAAACTTTTGATTACACATTTGTGCAATAAGCGCATGGTTAACATTTGGGTTTGATTTCACATTGAATATTCATGGTTTGAAATATTATAATGGCGCATTGGTATATCATCCACCGTTTAATTCTTTGGTTGAACGAATGATATGGTTTTGAGCTATGATTATGATTGATTGAACAGAGGATTAATTGGCAGTTGTACTTTTCCATTACTATTATGCATGGCGGTGAATAATTCCACCACCCTCGCATGCGCACATTAATGCTTCCCCTTTGATCGTTCGTAGTTGTTAGCCCAAATGACTCTGCTCCTGTGTGTTGGTGAATGTGACCCAAACCCTTACCATGTGCTCGCACCATGGCTCCAGTTGTGAGGGCTGAACCAAATGGCAGCCAGGCTCTATTGATGTTCGACAGTGCCCGCAGTGACCTTGAGGATAGTGGGTGGTTCCCATTCATACACAAGTTTGATGGTTTTAACCTCTGCGTTGCTAGGAAATTCGCCATGACCTTTGATGGTTGTCAATCCAAGGTCGACGATGTTCAATTGGAAATTGACGAGTATTTTATCAGTCTTGCTACGGGTTTGCCTGCCACTGGACAACGATGGTCCAAGAATTGCAAAGTGGAAGAAGTCCCTTGGACACTGCTCTTCCAGTCGCGTAAGGTTAGCTCCTGTGATAAAGGTTTGCCCGTGACCATGCTGAAATAGCGTTGGCATGATTTATTGATGATTATCAAATAGTTTATCACATGCGAAGGTCGGTACGGTTTTGTTTTCTTACACCACCTTCATTTGCTTATGGTTTTTATGGGTTATCAGCTCAATATGCCCTATTACTTGCATAGAAGCCTGTTCAAAATGTCTAAGAAATACAAAAGGAACCAGGCTGATAGCAGCGTTTTTCACTATGGGCTGGTTAAAATGATTGTTGTCTGTCATTTGGGGTTACGCGGAGACTGTTGGAACGATTTCCTTGCTCGCAACGATTTTCTAGATTCAAACCCTCCACAGGTTGACAAACCTGTGGTGAGCGAAGACAAGACTATACCCCCGGTACCCTACAACATTCTGTTACCTAAAACCTTGCCCGACTCACCTATCGACCTACCCCACTCTGTGACCAAGGATGCCAAGACTGTTAAACCTGTGGGAAAGAAGCTTAAAGACAAACCCACTGCAAACTCCAAAGGCAAAAAGAATGCCCGTTTAATTTCTTGAATGGCGAGGAACAAGCCAAAACCTCCTGTCAACCCTAACCCTATCGTGTTAAGTGAAGACTCTGACTCGGAAGTGGAGCGTTTCTTGGCTAGTGAATACCCCTATTCGGAAGGTTTGTATGACGAATCCTCATTTGACTATGTGTCGAACCTACCCCCTTGCCTACAAAACGACCCTAAACTGCCTTGTGAAACCCCCGGTCATTCATCCAAACCCTCTCCTGCTTTGTCAAAATCTACAGTGCCATCCTGTGATCAATGTAGCTCGTGGTTAGAGAGGTATTATCTTGATGTGCCAATGCTATAGTCAAGAATTCACTCTTTGGAGGACCAAGTTGCATGGCTTACCAGTCAAAAGGCTAAATTGCAAGCCACTGATAAGAAACAGAGGACGACAGGTTCTATTTTGTTTAAAAATGTGGAATCAGCTACAACGGTCGTGAATTCTAAGTTGGCATAGTTTGAGCAGCCTCACTGGTATGTTCTATCACTTGTTTATATAACGAATTCGAATTCTTTGAATAGCTCTTATTACAGCTTGGATTTGCTCTGTCACATTATATGCATTATGTACATAGTTTTGTTTTGATTAATCGAATTTTGTTTTCCCAGTTTAGCTTCGATTGGATTTTTTTCAATTCGATTGATCGTGGTATGGATTTGATTGGTTTGATTTAGCTTAAATTGGATACTCTGTTGTCAATTGAAGTCGTTTGTATCTATTATAGACACAATATGTTTCTCGTATTTCAATTTTGAACACAATCAAGTTTCGATTCGAATTGGTTATAATGTATACGATATGATTGGCAATAATGGTTAACTATTACGGTTTTATGTTCCATATGATTTTCGTCCAATTTGAATACAATTCAATATGTTTCTGTTAATATGCACCCAAATCGTGAATAGATACGATTCATAACAGTTATACCCAACTGGTTGATTCGCATTGGTTTACTCCACCATGTTATTAGTTCGATTCATATTGCAATGAATATGCTGTTTAAATTTGATTTGAGGAACGAAAGTGACTATATCCAGGTTCACGATTTGTTTCTATAATTAAACTTAGTCGTGATTTGATTATTTTCCCAGCTGATAATTATAACCTCTGTTGATTCTATTAAGATTGCGATCATGATTTATCGATCCTGTCTATTGACTGTGCAAGGATCAATCACGAAATTCGTTGGGTTGATGCTATTAAGTATGATTTCATTTGAACATAATCGAAACAGTCTTTCTATTTTTTACATTTGATTGAACAATATGAATCTGTTGTTATATCTATGACAAGTGGAAATTGGTTGTGTTGGATTAGATCATATCACATACGATATCACCCATTATTGATTTCATTTGGATATGAAACAATCTCATTACTGTTTGACCCATTTTTATGGTAAAAGAAAAACAGAGTATTCTTACCCCTGTTTTCGATTGAATCATTTTTTATTTTGTTTAATTTGAATGATAAAATCATTTGAATCATTAGTGATTCGTTTTTAATGTTTATTGAAAGAAAATTGGATTGGATTATTTTAAAGAGATTTGATTTGATTTTTATTTGATCCTGTATGCTTTTTTAGACTAGCTACAGAATCAGATGATTCTGTAGCTAAGTCTGTAAGATTAGATTTTTATTTGATCCTGTATGCTATTTTAGACTAGCTACAGAATCAGATGATTCTGTAGCTAAGTCTGTAAGATTAGATTTTTATTGTTTTGTTAACAAAATATCTTTCTAACTTGATATTTTTGGTCTATTGCAGATGAATTTGAAATTGCAGTGGATTTGATAAGTAGTTACGGGATATTTGAAATATTTCACTTGCATTTTAGTTTCCTAGTTTAGTTGATTTTGGGATATCTCCCAGATTATGTAAAACAATTTGATATTATCCACAGGGAGGTTTTACCCTATGGAGAAACTTATATATACCTATCATTTTTGTAATAATAAACATCCTCATTCGTGGGAGAACAAGGATATGGAATTTTAATACAGGCTGAGGCAAAATTTGGTGTCTTGTTACAACTTTAGCTTCTCATTATATCAATATTTTGTTTCATGTTGTGTATATCAATTTGTATCTGGTTAATGACTACTTTAGATATCTTAATCATTTGCAAATGATATAATTTAATCACTGTAATCCATATCTGATTTCTTCCAAGCATTTAAAAAACATAGCAATTGCTTAATTCAGTTTGTGAATGGAAGATTTCTCTTCTTCATGAGTTGAATTATTAAATATAATTTTTTGCATAACAGGTTTCCCTTATTGCAGAGATTTATAAATCATATAATTGTTATGATTTTTTATGTCTTGTTTGTCCTGTAAATAACTCAAAGAGTAGCACAGCCTATTGTTTACAAGAAGCTTATGGATTAACCGGTGCGAGTTTCCTTCCTCCGACCAGCTTCGAAGTCATCATACACAGGACAAATTAGGAGCATTTCCAGGTCAGTTTGTCATTTGTTTAGTATATTTATTAGTAGTTTAATTTAGATATTCGTTTAGTTAGATTTATAGGTAGAATTAGTATATTAGATTGTTTAATTTTAGTAAGTTTTATTTCTTATTCATAAAATATATAAAAAAAAGAAAAGATCTCTGGCTGTCTTAGGGCAGAAAGAAAATGAGTTTTACAGGTTTTGTTCAAATCTGCAACTTGTAGATATTGTATATTTGTGAATAAGTTGTAATCCAATTAGTAATTAGATATTTAAATGTTAGAGTTAGTGTAATAGTAATTAGTAGATTGTATATAATAGTTAGAGTAGTTTATATTTAGTAGTTTGTTTTAATTAGATTAGTGTATTAGTTTGTTTTTATTTATTATTAGTTAAGTTTAGTTTCTCGTATTTAGTTTTAGTTTGTTTTATTAGTTTTATTTAGTTTAGTTTGTTTTATTTGTTTTAGATAGATTAGTTAGTTTAGATTAGTTTTCTCTTTGGTTTTCTTAGGACCTTAGAGCAGCCAATGGAGCTGTTAAACCCATCAAGGTGGTTCATTCCAAACAGATTGGGTTATTTAGACAACCTCGGACTGGTTCCACTCTCTCAATTGACGGATGGACAATTTCACCCATCAACACTTTCCCCTGCCATGGTCCACTCTCCCCTGTCGATCAATGAACTGCTCAATCCTGCAATCCTTGGGTCCCATGCTAACCTCTGTCGAAGATCCTCATGCTAACACTGGACTACTTTGACCATGACTGTCTGCCCCTTGAATACATCCTGAATCCTCCTCTCCTGGATCCTTAATATGAAACACCTATGACCACCAGACCTGCTGTCCATAAACTATATCTGTAAAGGTATCTCTATAGAAGAAGTACTTGTCCAAACATCTCCATGCCCTATCATGATGATCAAGTAGAAGGAGAGGTCTCGCCCCATAGGACAACTACCCATAGACCCACTCCAACCCAACCCAAGGTGGAGTGTGTGACTCTCTGGTGCAACTTGGATCATCATGTAGTCAGATATCCTACTAGCCAAATGAACCCCCAGATCCCATGGTAGAGTTGGAAGTTTATCACTTCCAACCTCCTCTAACTGCTCCTGTGTGAGACTGATCACTGTCAGGAGCCCTCTGTGCTGATCTGCTATCCTTCTCATGCTGCTGTCAATGATAAATGTGTCGAAAAAGGATAACATACATATCTATAGTTGACTGTAGGACTAGAAGGCATCACATGCTTTGGTCAATCCCAAGGATTCGACCATAAGCTTGTCCATCGGTATCCATGATCGATGCTCTCCTGTGGTCATCACCGAATCTCCACCATCCAGTACAACTGGAAGTAACTCCTCCAACTGATTCTCAACCAACCTCCATCTCTCATATCCCATGCAACTACTAAAATGGTGAAAGTGATCTCTCATAACTAGGTGTTGCTACAAAGGAGTGACACCTGCACGCTCCCCTAGGTGTGTCTCCTCCTTGCAAGGCACTATACCCATCTGAATCCCACTGTACATCTTGGCATGTCTCTGTGAGCTATCACTCATCACTGTATGCTCTAGCATACCCATGTCGCCCCCCATAGACTCATGCTGTCTCATAGATCCTAGGCGTACTGCTGGATCAACCTCTACATGGAGGCCAACCACTCCCGGAAGACAAATGGAAGTGTCATCCATCATCTGATGCTCCCCTACTAGATCATCAACATATCCTAGCAATGTGACTGAATGATAAATATGAGTGTCCACTAGGACATATGAAGTGAATCTCTGACAAATCTCCTCAAGAGAATCATCTAATCTAGACTCTAATTCTTGAGGGGCTGTCTGTGTGCCTCCCAAGAATCCTTGAGTGCTCTCCAACTCTTGAGTGAGTCAGACACTCTCCAACACCTTCTCCCTCAAGGCTCAGTAATACATCTCGCTCATCACCAGTAGGTAGTCCCTATCTGTCAACAACTGTTGGAAGTCTGACCTCATCACAAACATTCTCTCTAAGAGAGTGTGAAAGTCACCTATGGAAAATGCCTCATCTAGGCTATCATGTGCCATGGATTCCCTCCAACAAAAATCGGCCATCAATGCCTGCATGTCATCAATGTGCCTGGTGGCTGCCATGATCATAGCCTTACTAACTCTCAACTGTGTTGCTAAGTGGTGTGGCTCCTGATCATGGTCATGCTGAGGTACCCCCTCATGCCTCTCACTGCTAGTTCCATCGCTAACTACACTCTCTGCATAAGATAAAGTGTTGGACTGCCTGCTATCTACTGTGCCAGTAAGTCTACCCATACGTAACTACACATCATCCTCAACTGCTAGCTCCTTACGAGTCATACTGTATCTAGTGTGAGAAGTTGTATCCTCCTGTGCACTCAACTTGCTACTATCATCTATGTCTGGATCCCATATAGCGGTGTCCAGACACATGCTATGGTCATCCTGACTGCTAAAGAGTGCATCCTCATCACTGCAGACCGATCCTAGAAGTAAATGCTCCATCAACCTATCAACCTCTGCAATCTGCTCAACTAATGGAGTCTCTAATCACCGTGACTCAATCTCCTCTAGCTGATTTGTATGTGTAAGGTCCCCTGTCTGTACTCACTGTATCTCCTCCGGGATCGGTGGATCTACATGTACATGGTGTGCAACCCTCACAATAGGCTCATCCATCACATCTGGCGTGCCACTGATCTCCTCATGTGACGTGGCTATCATGGGTGTCTGAAAGGGTGACAAATGTGTCACGACCCTCATAGGTAGCTCATCATCTCTAAGTGCTAACACGTGTGACTCCTCACTAGTGTCACCACTCTGCTGAGGCATAAGATCATCAATGGTATGTGATATGTCTGTTGAGACACTAGTGCTATCATCCTGTCCATCTAGCTGCCTATCCACTACACAAGGGTCATCATCCTCCTCAAGCATGCAAGCATCACTAGCCCCTGTGCAAGAGTCATCATCACTATCCTCTGAGGTAGAGTCAATATCACTAGCCCCTGTGCAAGATTCACTGTCATCATCCAACTACTCTGAATCAACATCTATCGCTCCATCCACACACACCCCACCATCACTGTCATGGTGTGCCTCAATAGTGTGCTTCTTACCCTTACCCCTACACCTATGATCTGGTTCCCAAGGCACCTTGCAACTGTAGCAAAGCTGTGTTCTCCTAATGGGTGTGGGGTTTCTAATGGGCGTGGGGTTACCCCAAAGGGCTTCTCTGATTTCCTCCCTCTTCTTGAGCCAATGTGCAATCTTCTTCTTGTTCCAAATAGGATTTTTATAGGATAGGAACCATTGGAATGTTATGATCCCTTTGAAATTATTGAGGCTTTCATATTCCCTCTCACACTCCTCAATCCTATTAACAATCTCCATTTCCTTACAAAAATCCATTTATCCCTATGAAAGAACCCTCAAGTTTGCAGGATTTAAGCTCTGACACCACTGTAATGATCCCAAGCCATTATGCAAGGATCATCACTATTTTGGTGTTTTTTTATAAACTTTTTTCCTGGTTGTGGTATTTCGTCAAACAGTTTGCTGATCTATTTGTTTAGTTGTGTTTATATGTGTGTATGCAACAAATAATAGAAAGAGATAACCATGGAACATACCTCAACCATATGCAATAAGATAGACAAGCCCAAAACACCTCAAATCTTCTTTATTCATAAAATAGAAGAATCTGCTACAATGGAGATGTCGATCTGGAATTCTCAACAGATGGCCAAGATGATAAACAATAGATAACAAGTATGAGCTACTACAAAATTCTCTCGCTAATACTAAAAAAGCCTCCAAAGGCTGGATAAGAGATGAAGACCAATGCCAAGTGCCAAACCCCTCAAGCTCGAAGATGCCACACTCTGCTGGATAACTGAAGCTCATCAACAATTCGGCCCTGGTACCAAAGATGTCCAATCATCTCAAGAAAGGTGTCAAATAGTAGATCGGGTGATGGTAAGAACAACCCAGGTGCCCGAATCTCCAAGATCCCTCTCAATCTCTGTAGATATGAACTCCTCCACTGAATGGTGCACCCCACTAGATGCCTGAAACCCTAGATAATTCGGCCAAGGTGAATGAACCCTCCAAATCTCCTGAAACTCTCCAAAATGATAGATCAGGATGCTGTAATGAGAACCCAAGTGCTCAAACCATCAAAACGCTTTCTAGATCCTTAGATATAGTTGCTCTCCAAATGATGGTGCGCCCTCCTCTTGGGAAAACGTCCCACTCTCAATACAAATCGATCCTCCATTGAAAGACTCCGGAAAACCACCAAGAATGATGCCAAGACACTTGCAAAGGAAACCCAATACTTGGAATTCCCAGAATCCCTTCTCCCTAGCTAGGATGAATCCCTCCTCAATGAATGGTGCGCCCCCTTGCTGGAAACCCCCAACTGGTGCGCCCTCTCTCTATCTGCACAAGCAACTGATGTGGAATCCTCCTGCAACTGAGTAGATCTAGAACTAGAATGGTGTGGGAGCATATTGCAGCTTCGAGACCAAGATTGGGACAATCTAGGTGGAATATTTCACCACTGAATCTTCCTCTAGGGTTTGTTAAGTCAAAACCCTCAAAACCCCCAATGTTGGGCTCACTAGCTAGAAGCCAGAAATCAAAATAAGATCATACATGAATGAATGAGAAGAGGCCCTTTCCTTTCCTTTATACTTTTTGGCTCACCTTGTCCCTCCAAAGTGACTTTCATTTTATTAATATTTAATTAATTAA
>ML826768.1:68239-78982 GCA_009831015.1 Picea engelmannii
ATTAATTAAATCACTTTAATTAATTAATTAACCTTTTTACCTTTGAAAAGCTCCTTATCTCTCCTTGTGGCTTCCTTGGCCACTGAAAGTCACTTCTAGCCATCCCATCCTGTAGTGTTTCTCCTTCTAATTCCAATGAGCTATTACACTGAGAGGTTCGTCCAAGTAATGTGCCCAAAATGACCTCTTCAGTGAATTCCATTGACTTATAGCTTAAAATAGTCAAAATCATGGAAATCGTCGGAATGCAACGAAACCTAAGCCAACCTGTGCAGAATGGCTCATAATGATGGAATATGATCATCAATACAAGCTGGACCCCACAATGCCTCTCAAATACCCCTGTACTCACTATAACATCCATCTGGCTACTCTGGTCATCATAAATATCTACACTATGATGATGTCCCAAAGTGGGGACATTACATGATTCGATTATTGCGATCATGCTATGATAAAGGATTTATTGTTAAATTGTTGTATTCTCTGGTGTTTAGCGTTTGAATGTAAGAAGATCTTGCATTTAGACGCCTTCTCATACAGTCTGTTAGAAACCTGATGTTTACGATAGACCTTTGCATCTCTCTGATACAAGTCTTCCTCCTACTCACCCTTACTATGACTCACTATCTGAAGTTTGATTAAGACCCCATTTTCCCATGCATGCCTGACCTAGTTTCAGAGTTAGAACAATATTGTTTTGAGTTGACTTCCATTCGATCACCCATTAAAATAATCGTGACATAAAACTGATGGGCGTCGGGCTCTGCTCCTGCTGCAATCCAGGAGTGAATTCTGATGCTAACATTTCTGGGGCCGTTGCCGGGGACGAAGTTGAAAATTTTCCTCAGGATTGAATGACATTGAGCCTTTGATTATGAAGGTGCATAAGGTATCAGAGCTTTGAAGATTGCTGCTGTGCACCTGGCGACTCCATTGTGACGACTCCACTGTGGCGAACCTGCTGTATTAATTGTGGCTTTCAGAGGCAGACACACACAGTCTCATCCACAGTTGCCTCTAGCTACACCTGAAACTGATCCGGAGGTGGTTCTTAGAAAAGGAAAGGCCCCTGAAGAATAATCTTCCACCACCGAAATAGGTAACCTGCCATATCCTTTTGTAAGAGCTCCATTTTCTCTTCAGTTTCTTGACTGACCTCCTTCCGAGGTGTCACGTTTCCTGAATTTCGGGAGTGTACCTGCTGAGTTTTCCCCTCTTGGTCTGACATTGGAGGGAGAAGCCCTTGTCACTCCCCTCTCCTCTGAAGCCGTACTTTGGCATAGACCCAAGACCGCTGAAGATTTCCCCACTCCCCCTCTTGTTACTGTTACCACTCCTGCAAAAAAGGGAGGATCTGTTGACTTGAGCCCGTTAGCCTTGTCCTTGAATCCCCTTTTGTTTCCAATTCCACTTCGAGACTCATTTCCAGTATCCCCTTGATGAACTCCTTCTCCTCCTATTTCTCCTCCACATAATATTCCTATGGCTAGTGCTAATCCCCCTCTCAATAGAATGGATGCAATAGTAGCTGTCAGATACGCTCCCTTAATCCTACCCCATCCTATGAATCCTCTCCCTGCTGGAGATTACTTGAAATATATGCCCAAGTTCACTGGGGAAGGGGACATAACTGTGGAAAAGAACCTGGCTACTTTCTACAGTTATGAAAACAACCTGAACATTGAAAATGAATATGTCTGGATGAGAGTATTCATCCAGAGCCTCGATGGCGAGGTGAGGAAGTGGTTTAGAGGATTGGCCCCCAGATCTATTATTGGGATCGAAGCCCTGGATAGTGCTTTCCCGAGACAGTGGGGAGATAGGAAGGATTTCATGTATTACATGATAGAGTCCAGGTCTTTGAATAATATGGAAGGAGATTCCGTCTCAGACTTCTCCAAAATATTCAATAAAATGTATAACAAAATTCCTACCGAAATAAAACCCTCAGAATCCTCGGCCAAGATTTCTTAGGCTAGCGCATTTGGCCCTGATTTCTGTCTTCTATTGAGAGAAAGAAGAGCCACCTCCTTATCTCAAATGAAATATGCAGCCATAGAGGTGGAATCAAATGTGTTAGTGGATAATATACTAAGGAACAAGGCCGACACAGACAGGAGAAAGGGAAGATCGGAAACCTCAACTTCTGGCCCATCGATGCCCCACCCTCAAGTGGATGAACTGACCAAGATGGTGAAGTCTCTATCTGCAGATATGGAGAGAATGAAGGTGGAAGGGAGACAAGCATACAAGGGCCCTCAAAACAATGAAAACAAAGGAGGTTTCAAGAGGCCAAACAATACTACTCCCCCAACTATACAAAGAGAGAGGGGAAGAGACAGAGAAGACTAGAAAATTCAGGCCCCTTTTCAAAACAATTTTGTGGCTGAGGGAGAAGAAGGGGAAACAGATGAGCTTGATCCTAAAATCCATTTCTTTGGAGACACTCCTCCTTTCCCTCATCTCACTCAATCAGCATATGAGGAGTCTCTCATGGATAGTCAGCTAAATGAACTGAGCAAGGGAAACAAGGCTGGTGGCAGCCTAGGCAGGTATGATCTGAGGTCCAAGAAAAAGACAGTAGCACCTGAAATTCCTGAGTAGTCCACTAGGATAGAGAAACCTTCCAATGAAGTAGCAGACGGTCACAGAGGTAAGAAGAACCAACCCCTCTCTCCCATTATCCAGAATCATGTTCCCGAAATAAGAGAAATTCCAAATCTTACATCTTCTTTTAATTTCGAGCATGAAATTCAAAAGATCAGAATTCCTGTGCCCCTAACCGAATTAATTAAACATGAAGGGCTCAAGAAACGATTTTCTGAGATTTTACAGTCTGAGGTCTCCTGCCTTCCCATGGAGTCCATCAATTTGCAAGATGAAAAGCCTGCAGTTATTCTAGGCCCTATGGTAGAAGACATAAATGACTCATCCCCTCCCTTATACACTTCCTTGAATATACATGATAAGGTGCTGCATAACTAGTTGATGGATTTGGGGGCTTCTCATAACCTCATGCCCAAGACTGTCATGGAAGAATTAGGGCTAGAAGTCACTCGAACCTATCATGACCTCTATTCCTTTGACTCCAGAAAAGTTCAATGTATCGGGGCTATCAAAGACCTGGTCATGACCTTGTTTCAAGTGCCCATGAAAAGTGTGGTCATGGATATTGTAGTGGCTGATGTCCCCCCCAAGTTAAGTATGTTGTTGTCAAGATCTTGGATAAAAAGACTGGGGGGAACCTTGCAGATGGACCTCACATATGCTACTATCCCAGTGTTTGGAGGAGAGCATAGGAGGCTATATAGGGAAGACCAGTTGGCCTATATAATCAGTGATGAAGCTAATCCCACCAACCATCCCATTTTTTCCTTGGACACTGATTTAGGTTCCAGTTTACTGCAACTCACCCATGCTTCTGAGCCTCCTCTTCAACTCAGAAAGCAGCCCACCACTCCTCATGAATTTCCTCCCTCCATCACCCTCGTCTGGATTTTTTTTTTTGATGGAGCCTGTTCCAGGGAAGGCGGTGGTGCTGGAGTGTTTTTTGTGTCACCTTCTCAGGGGACCATATCCTTGTCATACAAGATGGAATTTGAAACCACCAATAATGTGGCATAGTATGAAGCTCTTTTCCTGGGTATGAGGGCTGCGAAGGAAATGGGAATTAACAAGATATCCATATTTGGAGATGCTGAGTTGATTATCCAACAAGTCAGAAATGCCTATTGTGCCAATAATCCCTGGCTCAGAAATTACAAAAATGAGGTATGGGACCTGATTGATAGTTTCTTCTTGGCTTTTAACATTTCTTTCATTTCGGGGGGGGGGAATACTTTAGCCGATTCCTTAGCTGTCTCAACTAGTTTGCTCAAAGTTCCTCTGCCGCCTATGGTCAAATCTGATGTTGAAGTAAAATATAGGCCCTCTGTACCTGACAATGTCAAGCATTGGAAGGTATTCGAAGATGATCTGGAAATTGAAAAAATTCTCCAATCTGTTGATGAATTTTTTGCATTGCACATTGATTAGGATCCTGACACGGAGGGTGACCCTCACCCTGAGGTGTTTTTAAATAAAATTGCTAACCACTAGATTATTCAGCTACCTAGCAATCACATTCCAAGGGGACTTATTCCTTTAGAAAGATTGTTCAATGGGAATGATGTGGTAGTAAAGGGTAGGGTCTCAGATGAATATGCTGACACAGCTGAGTGCAACATTGGCACACCAGAAGAGCCCAAGTTTGTCAAGCTGTCAAGGATTTTGACCACAGAACAGAGGGCCGAATATACTGAGCTGCTGAGATAATTTGCTGATGTGTTTTCATGGAATTATGAAGACCTCAAGACGTATGACACATCCGTCATTAACACAAGATCACACTAAAGGAAGAGGCTAAGCCATTCAGGTAGAATCTAAGACAGATAAATCCCATGTTGTTGCCTGTCATGGAAAAAGAAGTGAAGAAGTTGTTAGAGGCCCAGATCATCGTCCCCTTGAGATATTACGAATGGGTGGCCAATTTGGTTCTGGTAAGGAAGAAAAGTGGAGAAATTAGGCCTTGTGTCGATTTCAGGAACATGAATAGAATCTCAAAGAAAGACAATTACCCCTTACCCAACATGGAACACATATTGCAGAGGGTAACCGATGCATCTAGGATTTCCATGATCGACGGTTTTTCTGGTTATAATCAGATATCGGTCATGCCTAAGGACAGAGAAAAAAACAACCTTCACCACTCCTTGGGGCACATTCATGTATGCCAAAATGACTTTTGGGTTGATGAATGCAGGAGCCACATTTCAGCGGGCCATGGATATAGCCTTCATCGGGGAGAAAGATAATTTTGTGGTGATCTATCTAGATGAAATAACAGTCTTCTCCAGGTCTAACAAAGAGCACTGCTGTCACCTAAGAAAAGTTTTTTCGAAGTGTCAGAGGTTTGGAATTTCCCTAAACCCCAAGAAATATTTGTTTTCTATGGAGGAGGGGAAGCTATTAGGCCATATAGTATCAGCAGAAGGAGTAAGGATTCATCCAAGCAGAGTGGAGGCAATCTGGACCCTGTCACTTCCCAGATCTAAGAAGGAAGTTCAAGCCTTTTTGGGGAAGATTAATTTTCTGAGGAGATTTGTTTCAAATTTTGTTGAGCTGGTGAAACACATCACAACCATGTCTATAAAGGGAAATGAAGTGAAATGGACCGCTGAACCCAGGGAATCTTTTGTCCAAATAAAAAGGGCATTGACTGAGGCACCTGTGCTGATTAGTCCTGACTATTCCAAAGATTTCCTAATCTTCTCTTTCGCCTCTTTTGATACAGTAGTAGTGGTCTTGTTGCAGAAAAAAAAGGAAGGATGAGAGCGACCCATCACCTTCTTCAACAAGGCATTAAGAGATGCAGAGGTCAGGTATGAAATCATGGAGAAACAGGCCTATTCCTTAGTGAAAGATCTCAAATATTTCAGGGTCTATGTCTTGCACTCAAAGGTGACCGCATACGTTCCTTCAGCCTCTGTGAAGGACATCCTTATCCAGCCCGACATTGACGGAAAGAGAAGTAAATGGATAGCCAAGATCCTAGAATTTGACTTGGAAATAAGACCTACCAAATTGATCAAAGGTCAAGGCTTAGCCAAGCTGTTGGCTAAAGCCAATTGCCAAGCTTTGGGGGTAAGTTTCATGAACGAATGCTCATGAATTCAGCAGGGTTAGTTGTCTGAAATAGACCCTCAAAGAGATCCCCCATTGGCTCGATGTCCCTGGTATAAGGATGTTATATACTTTCTGCAAGAATTGTGATTTCCAGACGGCCTGCAAAGAAACAAAGAAAGAGCTTTGAAGCTCAAGGCAGTGAGATAATGCCTTATCGATAAGGTTTTATACTGGAAAGACCCCCTGGGGGTTATTTTAAAATGCGTGGATCCACGAGAGTCCGACAGGATCATGGTCGAATTTCACAGTGGCCCATGTGGAGGGCACCATTCCTGGAAGACCACAACCCACAAAATTCTCAGAGCTAGGTACTACTGGCCCACCTTGTTCGCTGATGTCCATAGAAAAGTTAGAGCCTGTATCCCATGCCAAATATTTTCAGGAAGGCAACAACTCAAGTCTCTACCTTTAAATCCTATAGTTGTTTTGGGACCTTTCCAGCAGTGGGGCCTAGATTTTATTGGAGAAATCCACCCTGCTTCCAGTGGGCAACACAAATGGATACTGACTGCCACAGATTTCTTTACTAAGTGGATTGAAGATATCCCCACCAGGACTGCTTCCCACAAGGTAATCATTGGGTTCCTAGAAGACCTCATCATAAGGTTCGGCTACCCAAGGAGGATTTTTGCTGATAACACAGCCTCTTTCAAGGCTGAGCCACTAGTCAAGTTTTGTGAACAATTTGGGATCAAACTGATTCACTCCACCCCATATTATCCCCAGGGCAACAGTTTGGCAGAGTCTTCCAACAAAAGCTTGATAAGGATCATCAAAAGGTTGTTGGAAGACAACAAGAAGGCTTGGCATTCAAAATTAAAATTTTCTCTATGGGCCGATCGAGTGACCACGAAGAGGTCTATAGGCGCCTCTCCTTTCCAATTAGTCTATGGAGAAGAGGCTATTTTTCCTTCTCATTTAGCCATTCCTGTAGCAAAATTCCTCCAGGATCATCAAGAAAATCTCAATGACATGATCAAAATAATTCATCAACTGGTAGAAGTCTAGCAGGTCAGAGAGCAGGTGATGATCAGAGTTTAGGACCATCATCAGAGGATCAAGCAGGTTTTTGATAAGAAAGACAAGAAGGAGGAGTTCCAAATAGGAGACCTGGTACTGAAATGGGATGCTCCTAAGCAAGACAAGGGAAAAAACGAAAAATTTGAATCCCTATGGATCGGTCCCTTCAAAATCTCCGAAGTTTCCTCAAATAACACGTACAAGTTGCAGGATTTGGAGGGTGAAGAATTTTTCAACAGCCCAGTAAATGGGCATTTTCTTAAGAAATGTTTTGTCTGAGCCTTCGGTGGCTCCTTTGTTTGTAAATATTTCTCTTTTGACTCTTTGTTTATTTTTGTTTGTCGTCTTAGTAAATGACTCCATAGCCCAACAACAAGGCACTGGAACTGCAAAATGAGTCCTTAGAGCATCACAGGGACGACTCTATCCCCCATGGAGCCTAATGTTAGAAACCTTTCTTGTCCTGGGCATGAGAGTATTCAGGTCTGCAAGTCACATGAGAAGCGCCTGAGCACAACATGGAAAAATATCACCTTGGGCCTCTAGGAAAGTAATCAGGCAGGATTATATTGTCGACGGTCAGGATCCATCCATAGGGGTAGATCAATGGTTGGTGGGACATCGCAGTTAGTGAAGTTGCGCCAAGGTTAGCACAATGGATAACGCCCATATTGCATGAAGGAAAGGATAACAGCCATCCATCTAAAGGATGCGTGGTGTGTGATCTGGTCACATCGGCTTTTCGACAGTCACGAGTTCAAAGGGTGAAAGTTCCATATCATTCTACACCTCGAAACCCCGAATCCTGAAGCGCCGAAAAGTGCCCAGAGTCGGGCCCAAGGTATCGTGGAGAAATCTTAGCTATCCATCCATAGGAGACATGTGGCGTGTGATTAGGTTCCTCACCATTTCGCCCATCGTGATTTCAAGGCGCAAAGAGCAGCTCTATCATTTTTCGATGCGCGAGGTGCCGGGAGTGCCCAGGACCCGGGCCCACAATATCGCCGAGTGAGTTCACGTTAGATCCGAGAAGGACGCGTAGCACCCAATTAAGCCATCTCGGCGTTTCTCTCATCGCGATTACGATAAGCAAGGATCAGCCCCTTCCTATTCGTGAACGCCAAAAGCTCCTTGTGAGTAAACGTAAGGTCACAACCCATGGTCACCTGGGAAATAAAAGAGCTGCGCAAAGGGGGGCAAAGGCACTGGGTTCAGTCGTCGAAAGGTTCATCACGTTCTCTGGGTGCCTTTTGATCCGACCTCAAGCCTGGTTTTCGCTCAGAGTAAATGAAGGTGAGAAAGAGTGGTTGAAACCTCTCTTCATGCATTAAGTGCAGGATATGGAGAGCCTGACCAGTGGTCTGGTCGAGAGGGTCCTGTGTACCATTTTTTCCAAAGAGGCCATGCCCAGTCCTCGATTAGCTAGAGGAGGTCTGCACACGCTAACTTGGATCTTAATGGCTCAGCTACTCCCCTTACAGGAGCCATGCGCAGTTAAGAAGGCATCTGACGAAGGATATCTGTCTGAATTCGGCTAAAAAGACACCAAGGCTTGGATGACTGAGCACGCCGCTGTTAGGCGAATTTTCTGAGTATATAGACTCAGTATTTGTATTTTGTAATCTATCGATGGTAGAGCGAAGCTCCCGACTGTAAAGTTTTAATAGACATTCTAGATTTCTGGTTATGCATCTGTATGTGATATTTCTTGTTTTATGAAAAACAGTCTTTCTTACTCCATCTAATTTTCATCTCATGCTGAGAGAGTTCGTGAACGACTGATTCGTGCGAATTATTTCGATCATGCTATGATAAAGGATTTATTGTTGCATTGTTGTATTCTCTAGTTTTTAGCATTTGAATGTAAGAAGATCTTGCATTTAGATGCCTTCTCCTACAGTCTGTTAGAAACCTGATGTTTACGACAGACCTTTGCATCTCTCTGATACAAGTATTCCTCCTACTCACCCTTACTACGACTCACTATTTGAAGTTTGATTAAGACCCCATTTGCCCATGCATGCCTGGCCTAGTTTCGGAGTTAGAACAATATTTTTTTGAGTTGACTTCCATTCGATCACCCATTAAAATAATCGTGACATAAAACTGATGGGCGTCGGGCTCTGCTCCTGCTGCAATCCAGGAGTGACTTCTGACGCTAACAGGTCTAGGGGTAGGGAGCTCAAATGATCCCTTGTAAGGGTAAACCATGGGCACTAATGTCCCGTTTAACGCTATCCCTTATGGTGGGGATCATATACCTCCTCTGTCCCTGTCACTCGGTGGTGATTTTCAGCAGCCGATCGAGCCGAATGCCAATTATAGCTTGTTTGGTGGATACATTTTAGGACCCTCATATTATACAATGTCGATGGGATATATGTCATACTCTTTGTTCGGTGCATTTGGGAATAATGATTTTTCATTGGCTTCTTTCTAGACTGGGGGCAACCCTAGCTTTGGTCAATAGAATCCAGTGCAAGGTACTATTTCTTCACAAGGAGCGACAACTAGATTTTATTCCACATAGGATATTTGGAATCCTTAGCAGGGCTCAGTTCCCTTGCAAGGGATGTCAATCGGGTCCAACCCCTTCCATAATCAATGGAACCCCGTGCAAGGCTCTATGCCCATGCCTGCCGAATCGATTGGGGGCATCCCCTTCCAAGGTCCTTGGAATACAATTCAGAGAGAAATCCCTACGCAAGCTATGTCGTCCAATTTCGCGAGTCAGCCAATGACACCTCAACATACCTAGTTTCCCTTTGCTGTTCAAGGCCATGGTTTCTACCAAAACCCTAGCCAACAATCCAACTTTTCCTGGCAACCTAGTGCTAGTGAAAATCCAGGACCCTCTTGTTAGGATATTTAGACACTTAGGAGTTAGTTAATATCTACTTGGTGTAATATGTCATTAGGTAAAAGTGTGTTTCTTTAGTATGCATTTGTAGTTAGGAAATCTGACGGTCACGATATGTTCCCAACATAGAGTGATCCGATAGTTCATACTCTCCTCGATCTTAACGACCATTGATTCGTGGATTAACACCTGATTGGTCCATGATCTCTATTTAAAGAAGCATGGAGGGTCATTTTCTGATGATCGATTGTGAGAAAATCACTTGTAAAATCTCTCTGTAATCCTTTTCTTTGCATTAATAAACTGCTCCAAGTGGCCGCGTTGGCTGGGGCCGTGGATGTTTCCTCGTAGGGGTTTTACCACGTGAAAACATCGGTGTGTTGATATTTGATCTGTTCATGTGAGTGGTTACTGAAGGTTTTCATCCTCTTTTGGAATACCTGTGTTGTCGAACATGGTATCAGAGCCTGTTTGAAGACCCGCTCCTGTTGAAGATTAAGATCGTGAAGTTGAGTTACCTCATCTCCACTTTCTGTCATTTCCATACATTTATGGGCTGAGAGGACTATTCCATTGTGTCCAAAACACTCGTTTCATTCAGGAACATTTTTTGTTTCACTCGAAAAGGTTTTCGTTTGCCCAAGATACGACCATTACCATCAGATCCAGAGGCATAAAGCCTGAATACGCATTTTTAAAATTTCTGCAAAGTTTTATTTTGATTTTATTTCAGTTTGTATTTTTTATTTCCAGGTTGCTTCTCTTTTATATCTGCATATTCTCTTTGCCCTACCTCCTGTGCGATCTCAGCAAATCAGAAATAGATAGGAAAAGGTGCATCTTCCGGGTAAGCTAACCGAGATCTAACCCTTGTTGTCATCCAGAAGAGAATTTTTTTTTCTTGTGTGAAAATAGTTTTTTTTAGCACGCTCTCCAAGGCCATCTTCAACAACAAAAACAACAACAACAACAACTCCAACCCTCCTTCTAAAAATTACAATATGTTTTGCTAGACCATTTGGTTAAAACTTGCCTTATTAAGTAAAAGGTCTTGAGTTCAAGTCTCTCTTTTGTTACTTTTTTTGAAAAAGTTCATGCTAAAAATTGTAAAGTGCATTTCACTTCAAGTATAAAAG
>ML826768.1:81517-109357 GCA_009831015.1 Picea engelmannii
TATTTGGCAGTATAGCATGGGCTCACATTCCTGATGAGAAAAGGAAAGCATTGCAGCCTAAAAGTGAGAATTGTATATTTGTTGGTTATTCTGAAGATGTCAAAGGTTACAAACTTCTTCAATCACATTGTAATGAAATTATTATTAGAAGAGATGTTAAATTTGATGAAAATCTCTTGGCCTGCGAACCTAATTCGACTATTGTGCCTTCTTCAACCTGCGAGCCATCTTCGATGATTGTGCCTTCTTCAGCCCACGAGCCATCTTCGACGTTTGTACCTTCTTATGATCTGGTTTCTTATTCATATGATGAAAGTGAGGATGAAAATCCACCTCCACCTACTCACCCTCCTCCAGATGAGTCCTTTGAACCTAAACCAGCACCAGCTCCACCGCTTCCTAGATGGGTCCATTCAACACAAGAAGCAGATGGTGATCTTATCGGTGATCCTTCAGATCAGCATCAGACACGTTCATAGTTCTAGCGAGCCTCTTCTCTTTTGGATCAAGTTTCAGAAACTCATGATCTAGAGACATTTGCAGAAGCTTCAGGTCATCCAGATTGGGATACAACAATGAATGAAGAGTATCGTTCTTTAATGGAAAATGATACTTTGGATCTTGTACCTCTTCCAAAAGGAATAAAACTTGTTAGATGCAAATGGGTCTACAGAACTAAGTATGCATCAGATGAAAGTGTTGAAAGACATAAGGTTCGGTTAGTTGCCAAAGGATTTTCCCAAGTTGAAGGAATTGACTATAATGAAAACTTTGCCCCTGTAGCAAAAATGAATTCCATCTGCCTTGTTCTTGCCCTTGCTGCCTCACATAAATGGGAGGTCCATTAGATGGATGTTAAATCTGCCTTCTTGCATAGAGATTTGCAAGAAGAAATCTACATGGAACAACCTTTTGGCTATGTCCAAAATGAATCTACCCTTGTTTTTTGCCTCAAGAAATCTCTTTATGGTCTCAAGCAAACTCCCTGAGCTTGGTATGCCAAAATGGATAACTTTCTTATTGCCACTGGATTCTCTAGATGCCATTATGATCCTAATGTCTATACCAAGAAAGTAGGAAGCCATATCATAATCCTTGTCCTTTATGTTGATGACCTTATCCTTACTGGTAGTGACTCAAAACTTTTAAACCATGTGAAAACTAGCCTTAAGAAGAAATTTGAAATGAAAGACTTAGGTTTTTTTCACTATTTCCTTGGCCTCCAAGTTTTGCAAACCAATGAAGGAATTTTTATTTCCCAGTCTAAGTATTCTTGTGACCTTCATCGCTTTCACATGGACGATTGTCAACCAACCCCTTCTCCCTTCCAGTCTAGAGTCAAGCTTTCTGCCACCTGTACTTCTCCTAAAGTTGATGCCACCCTGTACCGTCAGTTAGTTGGTAGCCTCTTATACTTGACTCATACCCGTCCTGATCTTTCATTTGATGTTGGTCTTTTTGCCCGATATATGCAAACACCCCATGAAATCCATTAGAAAGCAGCTAAAAGGATACTTCTATATGTTCGTGGTACAATTCAGTTTGGGATACATTACAGTTCAAGGGGGGACTCCTTTATTGGTTGGTTTCACTGATTTAGATTGGGTCAATGACCCTGATGATTAGAAATCTACTGTAGGTTATGTTTTCAGTCTTGGTTCAGGACCTGTCATGTAACACCCTGTTTCCCCTAGTCTGTAAAAATAACTATACTGGCAAAGAACTGTGGCAAACTCAAAAATGTGAATATATATATATATATATGTATGTATGTATGTATGTATGTATGTATGTATGTATGTATGTATGTATTGTAGGACTGCTGAGAGGGTAAGGTTCTGAAAAAGAGACCACGATGGCTGAAGAAAGGTGGTGGAAGGCACCTGGAAAGGTGGCATTATCTTCCACCGAAACCAATATCGTATTTGGACTTCACTGGCCTGAAGAACCAAGAGCGGCTCGCTAGCCCCGAATTAAATGACTCGTCAGGATTGGTAGGTAAAGGGCTCCTCATGAGTAATGAGGGATGGGGGTGAACCTCCCATCTGTAGAGTCCTTAGACCTGACCACTGCGAGGAATATCGCACCACATGCAACCTCACCGAAAGGAGAAAAGGTAGGAAGAGTGGGCGATCAGGGGGCAGTCGCAAGGGAAAGAGGAAAAGGAACTCTGGAAAAATACAGAGTGAGTGATAGAAGAGAAGAAGGAGAGTAACCATCGTTCTCGGTCACTAGAAAACAGAGACGCAGTCTTGTAGCATCGTGGTCTCAGCTTAGGGGTGGCTAGTGATAAATCCGTTGGGAGTCGCTGAGCCTACGGTTGGGTGGAAATGAACACCCCTCTCAACAGTTGCAATCACATCTGGTGTAATTTCTGATAAGTGTATTACATATTGCATCTTGAAATTTATATGCTGGCATGTATGCTCACAGTCTGTGCAGTTTTATGAATGGTTTGAGTATAAGACTGCCTGTGTAGTGTTTTGATTTAGAAATGGTGGTTGCACGCTTATAATGGAAAGACTATGTATGGCTTATGTTTTATAAATCACTATTTATATGCATATTGAATTAATTCAGACTTCAAGTCTGTTCTCGGGAAATCTATACCCTTATTCGTCTCAGGTAATACCCTGGATAGATCTCCCCATAGAGACACCCTTCTTAGAAATCTCACTAAGAACTTGGAAAAGGATTTGAAGGCGCAAGTCTTAGTAACCCTGTATGAGGAAGAATGATCCTCTTGAAATACTGAAATAGTAGCGAAGGAATTACCGTGTTCGCTTCGCAAGAGTTTTCAAGGAGGCATTGGACAGTCAGAATTCTTCGTGGAGAATTCACGAAGTCCCGAGAGCCGTCAGATCTTGGAGAGGAGTAGGGGAGTTACGGTAAGCCTATTTTCAAGTTTTAAGTTCAGGATAAATTAAACCATAGGATCTGATTCGACAAGAACCATTGGATCACTCGCGTAATCTCATTTTGTGGATTCACGAGTTGAAGGGTTAAAACCCTTGCCTCAAGATTAGTGAGGTTGTGAAAGGTGGGAATTTCCATTGTGGGACCCACATTGATGACATGTCATAATTTCAGCATTTCGATATATCGACGGATAGGAGGTCGATACTTTTGTCCTGAAAGTCTTGAAGTCGCGAGTTGTGATAAGGAGTAGCAAGGAGTTCGGGATCTCGCCACTTCGGGTGTCGGGATACAAAGGAGGTAGCACTTCGAGAAGTGAAGTCATGAAGTGCCGAAGATGGGGATGAAGGACACGTGGTAGAACTGCAAGGTGGGCCCGTGCGATAGATAGGCAGACATGTGTCACCTAGTGAAAGGAGTCAACACCCATTGACCTCTCGCGTCTCGGGGATTCGTGAGATAAAGGAACGAGAGTTCAACCCTTCGACTCATGAAGTCACGAATAGTGAGAATGCGAGAGGGAAAGCTAACATCGCTTCTTGGGGTTTCATGAAGGGAATATGCCAAGGTTGGGTGCCTAGACTTTGTGAGTGGCAAAGTCACAAGAAGATCAGGACCGTCCATGTAAGGAGGATAGGTGGAAGAAATCGAGGGATCTTGTGAACTTAGAGGTTCGTAAGATGAGAGCCCAGGAGTTGCGTGCTCTAAGTCGCGAGTGGAAAAATCACGAGGAGCAAGGATAGTGTTATCCACAATTTTGGTCATCGTGATGATGTCATGATGATGTTATGATGATGGAAAATCAAGCTCTTCATTAAGAACACTTTCCTGAGACCTAAGGAAAGCGTTCATAAGGTATGTCCATGATCCTCGTCTCTTAGTTCGTTCAATAGCTTAGATCTAGGGAAAGTGTATTATTCTGTCCTGTTTTGTTCTAGATCCAGGTGGATCTAGGGAGATCAGTTTGTGTCCGCACTCACGATTTTATCCAATAACAAAATTGGCGACTCCACTGGGGATATATCCCCTTTTTTCTTGTGGTTTTTTGAATTTTCTGTGGCCATTTGCGCTATTTGCATTTTTCTCCTGTTTTGTCAGTGTCTGAGTCCTCAGGATATTCTGAGAGACCTTCTGGGTCTATAAGCCAGTTTGAATTTTGCTTGTATTTTAAATTTTTTTATTATCCTCAAGAGTTCTCGCACTGTGTTCATTGACAGCCTGTGATAACCAGTCAAGTTCGCATCCTTCATATAGGTTCCAGTGTGAACACCTCACACCTTGCTTCAAGGTGGCCTGCGAGAACACTATCTTCTCGCACTGTGTTGCACTGCTTGCATGCGAGCAAGATTTTTGAAAATTTTGGAATTGGATTTTTACTTTGTCAACTGCTCAGACTTGTTGAATTGCATTTTTTTGGCTCATTGGATCATTGACTTATACATCTCTTGCTTTAGTTTGCTTGCTGGAACAGATTTAGGGTTTCTAGGTCTTTCTTGCCCTTGGTAGCTTGACTTTCATTTCTTGGCTCTGTTTGACATTTTCTTTCTCTATGACTTCTGGAGTTGGGTGTGTCTGATTGGATGAGAACTAGTGATTGGTAGAGATTCAAGTGCTTGATGTTTTCTCTTTTTCTTGGTGGTTCGAAAGAACATTTTTCGTTTGCATTGGGAAGACTCATTGGTTTGATTTTTGTTTTTACTTTCATTGAAAGTTTTGGTTGGGTTGTTATTGTTTTCTTATTGATGGTTTGATTTTCTTCTCTCATTAATCAGAGTTCTTCTTGGAAAGTGAACAACAAGTTTTCTTTCAAGATTTTGTTTTTTGTCATTTTGAAAACATTGAAAATCAAATTTTTAGAGTTTATTGAAGTACTTGGAAAATATATTTAGAGATTGTTCATTGATACATGATTGTTTACATTGACATCTGAACGGAAAATTGTGCATTGCATTGAAGTATTTGAGTTGATTTGGAAAATTTTCTCTCTCTCCCATAACTAGGATTCATGGAATGAAAAGAGTCATATTTCATTATCATCCTTGCATTATTTGGGTTAGAGTCACACATCACGAGTTTCACTTCCGTTACCTTTGAGTAATCAACAGCTTTTAAAAAAACATTGCGTAATATTAAAATTGATCTAGTAACTCTTTTCTAGGGCTCTTTTACACCAACATTTAGCTAGGCTAGTGCTTTGGAGTAGGAAGAGAGATACACTCTCCAAAAGCTCAAAAACACACAATAGCATCTTGAGTTAGGGAGTGTTAAATTCCATTGGCAGCATATTGTCTTGGGACACCCTTCTAACACAAGGGTCAAGCATTAGGTCGCATTGGTGTTGGCAGAGTTACTAACCCTTCTTTGTTGACATTGGTGTAGAGATTGATTGTATTATGGGGATCACTCCGAGGTATACCCACAATTATGAGTGGAATCCTTTGAGTTGGTTTCGAGTTAGATACCCTGCCCTTGCGTGTGGATCGGACTGACGATTGTTCCCCCAGGCTGTACTATTGTTTGTGGTGACCTTAGTGGCTTATCTCTATAGGTTCTTACCCAAGGTGACTGTGGAGGGGAAAGTCTTCACGGTACCTGGAATCGACATTGATCAAACTCACTCGGGCTCCTTGGAGGGTATACCCACGATTATGTGTGGGAGATTGCACCAGGGCGTAAGTCTGTTAAGAAGGTCGTCAACGTAAATTTTCCACCTTAGCTCTGCCCCTTCTCGTCTCGTTGTTGCGACGTTGGATTTCATCACCAACTAGTGGCTTCGAAATTAGAAGGTATTGTTTGCTTGGTGATTGCTTCCTAGATTTTGTTTGCTAGTGAATGTTGTTTATTTATTGAAGTTGGCCTTAGGATTTTTCTCGGCGAACTTGTCACTTGTTTACAATTTCTCCCCCACGGCGTTCTCATAGAATGCAAGGATTATCTCTAGAGCATCTGGATGGTCCTCAACCTACTGGTACACCTGAGGGTTCACCCCATCAGACTGAAGTCTCGGTGGTCACTTCACCACAAGGGGAAACTAGTGACGTTCTAGTTGTCACCACACCACCTCCACAAATCGAACGAACTGACCCTCTAGAATATTTTCGAGTTACCAATACTATAGAGGACTATCGCATTCATCATGGTGAACAACCTATTGGACGATTAAATCCTTCTGAAGAAATTGTTGTTACATCTTCTGAATCAGCTGTTGGGCCTTCTCACAGTGTAGTAGGCAAAAGATCCTTTTTGGTCCGGTAATTTCCGACGAGTTCTTTTCGGTACAGAGTCAACCCCTGTTTACGAAATCAACCCTCCTGTGTCTCCTGAGACAGAAACTACACCCGAGACTACCACTTATCGTTTTGTTCTTCCTCCTGAGATGGCCCATCTCGCGATTACTACGAGTGTCCAAACCGGAATTACTGCAACTACTCTCCCTCCTATCAATACCCAGCACATACCAGATGTCATCCCGACATTACCACCCGGTTACCATGCGTTGAATGCTCTGTTGAATCCTCTTAATGAAACACCTCCGCAAACCCCAGCTGGTTCTCCAAGTGGTCCTCCTTTTCCTGGGTATGAGTTTCCTCATTTTATTCCGACACTCCCACCTTTTCCTTCTGGTAATCCTAATCCTAGTGGCACTATTCCGACTGTTGCACCCAACACGCAGATTCCCGTTGGTGGACAGGGGGGTACGGTTCTTTTTCCTTTTCCTGGACACAACATAGTTACTACACAACCTACGGTTGGCACACAACTTCCAGGTGGAACTATACCTACAGTAGGGGGACCAACCTCGCCTTTTGGACAAAATATACCTCCTGAATTGGCCCAGTATTGGAATCAACTTCTACAAAAAATTCCTCAGAGTGCTGGGGGGCAGCAAGCTGTCCCCATAGTTGGCCAACCTTATCCAGGGGTAACTAATCCTATTTGGGGTTCGGGACAGACTACTCAACCCCAGGTCACTACTCAACCTCAGGTCCCTACTCAAACTCAAGGTCATAACCCTTGGGGTTACTATCCTATCCAGCCACCACCGAATCAACAAGGGCCTTCCCTCTATGGACAATCCGCTTACGGTCCTACTGGCCTACCGACAGGGCTTCCACTCCAAAGCCACCAGTATCCGCAAGTAAACCGACAGTTGCCTTTTCTTTCCACCTTGAATTTGCCAGACTTGTCTAGGATCCTCAATGATCCTATTCGTCACTCTCCCCAATGGCCTGTTATCCCTGCTAAGCTTCCATCGGACATTCTGAAATTCGATGGAAAGGCGGGAGAGGACCCAAATAATCATGTCATGACTTTTCATTTGTGGTGTTTGTCCAACTCGCTGATGGACGACTCCATTCGTCTACGTCTTTTTCAACGAACCCTTACCGGCTCGGCTGTGAAGTGGTATATTGAATTACCACGAGGTTTCTTTTCCGATTTCAACACCCTCGCTATGGATTTTCTCACACACTACCAGTTACCGATCCGTTACGATACTGGGACAAAGATTTTAACTTCCTTTAAACAAAGTTCAAGCACTCATATATCTGATCATATTCATGAGTGGCGAAGGAGGCGACGTCTCATTAAACTTGAGCTTCCCGATTAGTTACTGGCAGAATGGTTTACAAAATCTTTTGTGAACAAAATCGGTAAAGACATTGCTATGGGCGGTGTTGTTACGAAAGAGAAGGCTATAAGTCGTGCTCAATATCTTGATCTCGTTTATTCGCAAACGGGAACTCTTTATGATTTATTACCTGATTTGCCTCGTCCTGGTACTTCCAACACTTCAACTGCTCCGTCTGCCTCGCATGCAACTGATGGTGTGATTGGTACTGCTCATACCCACTCACATTCGGTTTCAAGTACAACCCCTAAATCCAATTCTTCTAATGTTCAAAATGCTCTGTCTCCTGCTCCTCCCGCCGGTAAAACTTCTGAAGTGAACGCTGTTCAATCTACGCCGACCGGTAAAAATAAATCAAAGAAAGGGAGAGGCAAGAATAAGGAGAGTAAAAATAATAATCAAAATGAGCAAAGTAAAACCCCTCCTGTTGATGATCAGGATAAGCGCAAGCCACAATATCCTTGCCTTATCTGTGGTGATGATCAGTACACAAAGGATTGTCCTAGATGTGCCGAGGTTAATAAGTTTCTGTAAGGAACGCCCAAACCCTCTACGCCGACAGTCTTGTCCCAACCCTTCCCGTCTCAACAACAGGCCTCTTTGGTCATTCATGACCAACCTTCTACGTCTATGACATCATATGTTTTGATGTGCACCGGTGATTCTAAGAACAATGACGTTTCCATCGCAACTAGAGCCAAAGACTATTCTCCATCTAAGGAGAAGGTTGATGATTTACCTCCTGATTTGGTACAACCATCTCCGCCGAATCCACCTACGAACGGTCCTCTTCATCTCGAACGACCGAGCCTTGATACAGTTCTATGACCTCCAAAAGGTGTCGTTAAGAAGTCGACATTCAATCCTCATGCTTGTGCGGCCCATAACTATAGCATTGTAGAAGATTTGGCCCAAGCACCTTCAACGATGTCTGCCCTGGAAGTCCTTCAGTCTTGTGCTGTGCAACGAAGGGCTCTATTGAAATCCATAGGTGGAATTGATCCTACAGATACGAATCTCATAGTCTTTGACTTGGAAGATCATATTCCAAGGTTACCCCCACAACTGGCATTTCAAATACAAGTTGTTGTCGCTGACAAGAGCATTTGTCGCACTGTTATTGATGAGGGTGCCTCTACGTGTGTAATGTCTTTTACTTGTTGGAAAGCCATTGGATCTCCTCCGTTAACTGAATCACAAAATAATTTGAAAGCCTTCAATGGCTCGGGTTTTAAGCCTTATGGTGTTCTTCCATTGTTGCCAGTTACTCTCGAAGGTAAGACAATCCAAGTTGAAGTGGAAGTTTTCGATGCTCCCCTAGATTATAATCTTCTTCTTGGCCGTAGCTGGGTAGATTCTATGCGAGCTGTTGTGTCAACACTGTTCCGTGTAGTCCATTTTCCCCATCAAGGAAAGATCTTTACGGTTGATCAACTTTCCTTCTTTAATTTCGATACTCACACTGGAAACGTGACGTTTATAGCTAAAACCCCACCGGGTTACGAGAATGTTGGAGTCGGTCTTTTAAAAGACTCTTCGTTAATGGGTACTTTTCCCATACCACCACCACTCGATATTCTATGACTGTCAGTTTCTTCGATTAATATGATCTCCGTCGTTCCTCGTGAGCTTCCAGTGTCTTTTGACCCTTGGATAGTCCCTGATCCAGGAGATCATCCTCCTTTCGGCGACGTTATGTCGTTAAGTCCGATTGAGACTGCTTATCACGCGATTCAATCGGCAACACCTTCTCCACCCTCTCTTGAGGAGTTGTCTCCCGATCCTTTCCATGTCATCTTCCCCACTGATGAGATGATCATGTTTGTCATGGACGATACATGCTGGGACGATGGGCATCATCGTTCCATACTGTTTCTGGAACAACACACTCTCGAGAATTATCAGCGGATTTCGATTCCGTCGACCGTTGTTGTCATAACGACCGTTCCCGAATCTACACGTGATGTGTTTGCGGAAGGGAACCTCAGCAATATCTCTCCCACGATACCCATTGATATTTCAGTTAAACCTGGGATAGTTGAAAATGTTCACATTGGAGCTTCGTGTTCTCCAAAGGAAATTGTCACCTATACTGCTTTGTTCAAGGAATTTCGTGATATCTTTGCCTGGAGTTACAAAGAGATGCCAGGTATCGACCCTACTATTGTTGTGCATGAAATTAAGACATACCCCGGAGCTAAACCAGTTTGACAGCGCCTCCGTCCTGTCCATCCATGCAAAGCGACAGCTATCAAACTCGAAGTTGAAAAACTTCTCAAAGCCCATTTTATTTATCCCGTGGCTCTGACAGAATGGGTTTCTAACCCCGTACTGATTGACAAGAAAGGTGGTAGTATACGTGTTTGTGTTGATTACTGGGATATTAATAAATCCTTTCCAAAGGACAACTTTACAACCCCTTTCGTCGACCAGATCGTCGATGACTGTGCCGGCAGTGAAATCTTTTCTCTTATGGATGGATTCTCCGGCTATAATCAAATTAACATCACTCCTGAGGACCAGCATAAAACTGCTTTTATTTTTCCTTGGGGTACTTTCGCCTATAGGAAACTCCCCTTCGATCTTAAGAATGCAAGTGCTACGTTTCAACGTGCTATGTCTTATGCATTTCACGATATAAAGCATATCGTTCAACCTTATTTGGACGATTTGCCAGCTCATTCTTTACGTCGAGTTGATCACCCTAATCATCTCTGAGCAATTTTCGTTCGTTGTCAGTTCTATCACATTCGTCTAAACCCTCATAAGTGCATCTTTTGTGTAGATTCCGACCATCTTCTCGGGTTCAATGTTTCATGTCAGGGGATCCGGGTAGATCCTATTAAAGTTGAGGTGATTCTCAATCTCCCTCCTCCTTCTTCACTATGCCAATTACAAAGTTTGCAGGGGAAACCAAACTTTCTTCGTTGTTTCATCCTGAATTACGCCGAGATTACCCGAGGTTTCACCCGTATTTTAAAGAAAGGTTCAGAGTTTGTTTGGGATAAAGTTGCCAACACCGCTTTTGAAGCTTTAAAGTTGTCCCTCACAAAAGCTCCTCTTCTTTTCCCTCCTGATTATAGTAGAGATTACTTTCTTTATCTGGCTAATTCCGAGTATACTATCAGCATGGTCCTCGTTCAAGAGGATGATAACCACGATGAACATGTTATCTATTACTTGAGTAGAAGTCTATCATCAACGGAAATCAAGTACCAACATGTTGAGAAGTTGGCTTTGGCTGCTGTTCAAGCAGTTCAACGTTTTCGTCATTATATTCTCTCCAGAAAAACTACAATGATTTCACATTGTAACCCCATACAACATATATTGACACGTCAATTGTTGGGGGGCAAGTACTCCAAGTGGATTGTTATTCTCCAGGAGTTCGATCGCGCCACGTCGAAGAAATCCTTGGTTTTCGCTGAGTTAATTTGTGATTTTCCCCACACTGCCACGAAAAAAGTAGCAGTCGATTCGTTACCTGACGAGTCACTTTTCCTTATCAGTACTGACGATATTTGGTACAAAGATATCATTATATATCTCCAGACTCAAACTTTCCAGCCTGCTGTGTCTAGAACCGAACGTCGTCATATCTGTTATCAAGCACGTCATTATATTATCCTTGGCGATACTCTATACCATCGAGGCATTGACTCTGTCTTTCAGCGTTGTTTGACTTTTGACGAAGCTGAGAAAGATTTGAATGAATGCCATTCAGGAGCATGTGGTGGTCATATGTCTGGGTATGCTACTACCCAGAAGATCTTACATGCAGGTTACTTTTGGCCTTCCTTGTTCAAGGACTGCATTACTGTTGTTCAGAAGTGTCATGCCTGCCAGACCTACAATCAGAAGATTCGGTCGCATATTGCTCCCCTTCATCCTGTAGTCTCAATCGGTCCTTTTGCTAAATGGGGCATTGATTTCATGACATGTCACCCTCACTTGGCTGGGGGGCATGGTTATATTATTGTAGCTGTTGATTATTTTACTAAGTGGGTCGAGGCGATGCCGACATTTGATAATACTGGGAAGACTGCAGCGTTATTCCTTTTCAACCATGTCATTTCTCATTTTGGTGTTCCTCAGGCTATCATTACCAATCACGGTAGTCATTTTAGAAATTATATGATGTCTGAACTTACCGAAAAGTTGGGCCTTTGTCATGATAGCTCAACACCCTATTATCTGCAGGCTAATGGCTAGGTCGAAGCCATCAATAAGGTTCTCATAACTATGATTCGACGGATGATAGGAATACATAAAACCAGCTGGCACACGATGTTGTTTTCGACATTGTGGACATATCAGACATCTATTAAGTCTGCTAGAGTATTTACACCCTTTCGACTAGTCTATGGCATGGAAGCCATTCTACCAATAGAATGTGAAATACCTTCTTTGGAACTAGCTGTAGAACTCTTGCCCAATAATTCTACTGAAGATGAACGTCTGTTGTATCTGATGCGATTAGACGAGACTCACCGTGATGCTACTCTTGTAATCGAAGCCTAGAAGAAACGTGTTAAGGCACAGTATGACAAGCATGTCAAACCTCGTGTCTTCTCTGAAGGAGATCTTGTTCTTCTGTATGAACAAGATAAATATGTCTTAGGAGATGGGAAATTCGAACCAATGTGGTGTGGGCCTTACATTGTTAGAAAAGTTTTGGAAAAAGGAGCGTATGAGCTAGTTGATTATGATGGTGTACCTTTGAGTGAATCCAGGAATGGGTTGTACTTAAAGAAGTACTATGCATAAGTTATTTGTGCATGAGTACTTGTATTTTATGTATCATACTGTGTGTGTGTGTTACTTTTAGTTTTTCTTTTGACGTTATCTGGTCTCTGCCCTTACGTGACGTTGTGTTTGATTGCCAGATGTCGGAGTATTCTCTTCCTTATATTGGCTTCGCCGACGGTGCTAGTCGTAGTACTCGGAACCTAGCTTCCACTGCTTGGGCAATCTATGCCCCAACAAATGAGCTTATATCTTTACGAGGTGTATGTCTTGCCGAGCAACCAACAACATCGTAAAATATAGCGCCATGGTTGAATTACTGGTTGATGCTATCTCTCTCGGAATTCATCATTTGGTTGTCCGAATTGACTCGCAGCTGGTAGTACTACAGCTCAGTAATGTCTACTCTATTCGAAGTCCTACTTTATTAAGGGTATATTTGCGGATTCGCCTCTTGGAATGACATTTTGGTCATATTGAATACATGCATTTTTCGAGAAGTCTTAATACATTAATAGATGCTTTGGATAATTACATATTAGACATACATTTGAACAATTTATAACTCAAACACATTAAAATGTACACAATGTAAAGAAAAATGGTAGAAGCCGTGTATATATATATATATAACGATCAAAGTTTGTTTTTACAAAATGTTTGTCCGAAGACCAAAAATATCAAAAATTGAAGCCCATAGCTTCTACATAATGACATCAAGGATGATGTTCACGATAGCACACTAATGTCCTAGCAACTCTACGGAGCAGTCGACCCATAGAGGAAGAAACTCCCACAGTGTGACGCTGATCACGTCGTGGAATCTCCTCCAGAGTCATATCTGGAACGTCTGTCATCAGACCCTCTAAATTCTGCTCCATTGTCAGATAGTCCTCGACGTACTGTGGAATTGCTACTACTGCCTCTCCTCGGCGTTGGATAGGAGAACTGCTAGTAGGTCTGTATGGTCCAACGTCTATGTTATCAACAAGAATTTGGTGTTAGTCTTCGGGTAAAACTATAAAAAAAAAAACATTTAAATATGGTTAAAAATCCAAAAACATTTAAAAACTCAAAAAAATTATGTACTTCTTACCGAGGTCTCCCCACTGTGCGTCTTCAGGAAGTGAAAGATATGGATCTCCTCTGAAGTCTAGCCCGACGTAGGCATAGTCATCCACCATCAACATCTAAGTCTGCAACCAGTCGAAGAAAACATTGTCATATTTGACAATAGGACCTGCCACATGTCGGGCCATGAGCCGACACCACCGCAACATCCTCGGATCTATGGGACCAGGAAGATCCCACTCGGCCTGTAGACGGAATACCGAGACTCTCTCCAAGAAGAAGGACACTAACAGAGACCCATAACCAAACTATTTTAGATTTCCACTCCTGCATTTAGTCAACTTTTTCTTGACATTGCGTAATACTGCGTCAGCCCAGTTGAATACCCAGGGCTCAGTACACTCGATGGCGTAATGGAAATAGCTTTGCAGAGCCATATGCGGAGCAACACTTCCCGCCATACGAGCAATGGTAAAGAGAATGGTGTGGAGAGTCAAATCGGTCACTCCCCAAATTTCCACTTTTCCTTTCTGTCGTTCAGCCTCATGCACGCAGTACTGGTTACAATACTCACTCATTTTTAGACCCCCTGCTCTACTACTAGACAAACTGACATAGGATCCTCACCTGGATAATCCAGTCAAGTAATAGATATCCTCAATGTCAATACTCAAGGTATGAGCTCCCACGATGAACATTTGTTGGTCCGGGTCCCACATTCGGACTAAGTATTCCAATAATCGAACTTGGGCTCTCATGCCCGGGATGCGGAAATACTTTAAGAGACCACAGTCTCTTAGTGCAGCTATGGTTGGAGGATGGTTTTCCACATTGGCATTATCCTCCTCATGCTCTTGTTCCCACCACTCTAACACCATGATTGTGGCTAACAACCTTCATAAAAACACACAAACATGGTTAGTGATTTTATTCATGAGATAAAATTCTTGCAATTGGTTAAACGTTGCATAAAATTTTGAATTCTGCGTTGTTCGCAGGTGGGCTATTATGTGCAGTGCGAACTTCTCGCAGGATGCTTACAGCCCAACTACGAGAATGGGTCATTCTCGCAGGCCCCGTATGGGCCACCTGCGAGAATGATTCCACGCACATAGGGTTCAAAAAATCAAGTGAAAACTGAACTTTTTACCAATGAAATTGAATTTCTAAACCATCAAAAGATAAGGGATGAGGCACTTACCAAAATATAGCTGACGACATGTCAAATGGTCTCCCATAGCTCCTGGAATTTGACGTCGAAGGTAGAGGGTAAATGAGGGTTTTTTGGCACTCAAATGGTAAAATGTGAAAATGGTATGGTAAATTTTGTTATTTGTTCATTTTATTACTTTTTACTATATCAAATGTGGGTTTTTTATGATTATTTATTATTTAACCCTAATCACTAATGAGGAAATGAGGTAAAATGACTTGCAGGTGAGAAGTATGGATGGTTATGGATATAATTTTTCCCTGGTGTGGTGTGATTTTGGTTGTTTGTTATGGTTTTTACCTAAAACCTCGAGCGCCTTTTGTCCGTTCTTGCGCTTTTGAAAAACATAAGAACGTGACAGAGCATTGTTTTATCACTTTTTCAGGCTCGCTGTGGTTATACAAAAAAGGAACCCCCCTAGAGTTATCTTTAAGCTTTTTTCAGACTCTCTAAATAGGAAAAGATCACCGAGAAACCTTGCTATTTTCACGCTTGATAAAGTATTTGAAGTATGCATCCTTCGAGTGATAGTTTAACCCTTTTTCGGTCTCGTTGGACTATTGTACGAAAAAAGGAACTGAGAGAGTTATCTCTTAAGTGTTTTTCCAAACTCTATAATCTTGAAAAACCTTCGAGTTTACTATCTCTGGACTCGTTAAACAAACATTGACAGACCCGTGATGGGACCGAACCACTCCTTCTTAGGGTTCATTAAAAATACTCCGAGGGACTCATCCGAAGGATGATCTTATATCAATAAGCATATGTGATCCTCTTCAAGCTTGCATAAAAATAAAGAGGTACTTGCCAGAAATGGTGGGGGAAAATTTTGGAAAGGGATATGTTTCATCTTTGTATTCATTGGCAGTCAGCGTCGCTCTTGAATGTGAAACCCCCTATTCATTACTTGGAGTCGGTTTGGGAAATCCATTTTCCTCTCATTCGATTTGATAACAAGGTCATTATGTGTGTCGTCTTTGAGTCAATGCTACCAAATCATTGGTCGTTTCGTTCATATGTTCAAGAGAAGTCCATCTGAAACCTCTATTTGAGTCGACCATCTGCAGTCATCCTTTAATTCCGTGTCGGCCTTCCCTGTGTCCAAAGTCCAATTGCCATGTACTCTGTTTCACTTTCAAACTCAGTTACTCATTTCGTATCATTGATGGGGGATACATCAAGGGCCTCATGTGATGAGTTTTGTTCCGTCGACTTCAGTAGATTATTCGGAATCAAGACTTAGAAATTATTTAGTACCTTGAAGCTTGCATGCCTCAATGGAAAGTTTCTCGCTTTCGACAGTGGTTTTACATCATTGACCCCTGATCGAAAGATTCCATTGGATGTTCGACATCAACTCATTTATTCACACTCGATGGATTGTACTATATTACATTGGGAGTCATTGACATCAATGGTGATTTCCCTCGCACTTGTTAATGGTTGCATCAATGACCAGTAATCAAGTGGTTTCTACCATGTTCGACTTCAACACGTGTAATCACATGGTTAGATTCATACTTTGGGCGATGAGATTGAAGACCCTGGATATTATCTTTGTGATCCAGGTTTCGATGGAGTATGTATAATTTGCGACACATAGATCCACTGTGTATGTTTCGTGGCTATGTCGTCTTGATTGAAAATTTGTCGCATAGATCCACAGTGTATTCAGGTGGCTATGCTATATTATGACTACATGGATCCACAGTGTATGATTGGTGGCCATGACCTTTGTTTGTGATGTCATCAGTCTATGATCTGAGTATGGGAATGCCTACCTCAGGAATTGGTATACATGATATTCTATCGATGCTTGGATGTTCGCAGGTTTCCGATTAGATGTGCTCTTGGTTCTCGACACACACATGCAACTTACAAAGTCCATCGACTATCATTGGTTCTACTCTCAGACTTTGGGGGGCATTCTGTTATCCACAATTTTGTTCATCGTGATGATGTCATGATCATGTTATGATGATGGAAAATCAAGCTCTTCATTAAGAACACTTTCCTGAGAAAAGTTACATTTGTCTATTTCTAGAAATCATGCTTTTAAAGGATGTTCGCAGGCTACCTATATATCTGCCTGTGAGAATGACTGATTCTCGCAGGCTGCATTAAGCTAGGGTGCGAAGGGTTCACACTGTAACTAACTGTCAGGGTGCGAACATGTTCCAAAGGAAGGAAAAAGATAAAATCTCTAACCTTCTAGAAGGGAATCTTCTAGAAACATGAGTTGGCTTCGAATGGTTATTCAGGTGCTGGCATTCCAGATATCTTGGGATCATTTCCTATCCAAGTAACTAATCTATTCTCTCTTATAAATTAAGAGGAATTCTCATGGAAAGGGTTAAGAAGAATAAGCAGCAAGCCAGCAAGGGATTGATTGGAGAATTGGTGCAAGATTGTATGGAGGACTGATACTACAGTAGCTAGAGACAACAACAAAGTCATCAAAAGTGGTTGATTTTATTCATGCATGAGCAAGTGTGTGTGTCAGAGCTAGGAGCCATCGAAAGGAGACCCACGACATCAAGGCTTAGGTTGTAACTTTCACTTTCAATTAATTCAATACAGTAATATGTCCCTTTTCCATAAAGATGATGTCACTTTATTACATAACTCCTTGATCATATGTATAGACTAGCTATTGAATATATTAATCTGCCTTTACTTCGATTGGTTTGTACTGTTGTGAGCTGGATGGCACAAGAGCGTTGGAGCAAATCTTGGAACAACATAGACCTAAGGAAAGTGTTCATAAGGTATGTCCATGATCCTCGTCTCTTAGTTCATTCAATAGCTTAGATCTAGGGAAAGTGTATTATTCTGTCCTGTTTTGTTCTAGATCCAGGTGGATCTAGGGAGATCGGTTTGTGTCCGCACTCATGGATTTATCCAATAACAAAATTGGCGACTCCACTGGGGATCTATCCCCTTTTTTCTTTTGGTTTTTTGAATTTTCTGTGGCCATTTTCTCTGTTTTCATTTTTCTCATGTTTTGTCAGTGTCTGAGTCCTCAGGATATCCTAAGAGACCTTCTAGGTCTATAAGACAGTTTGAATTTTGCTTGGATTTTCAAAATTTTTATTATCTTCAGGAGTTCTCACAGTGTGTTCATTGACAGCCTGTGAGAACCAATCAAGTTCGCATCCTTCATATACGGTCCAGTACTAACACCTCGCACCTTGCTTCAAGGTGGCTTGCGAGAACACTATCTTCTCGCACTGTGTTGCACTGCTTGCCTGCAAGCAATATTTTTGAAAATTTTGGAATTAGATTTTGACTTAGTCAACTGCTCAGACTTGTTGAATTGCATCTTTTTGGCTCATTGGATCATTGACTTATACATCTCTTTCTTTAGTTTTCTTGCTGGAACAGATTTAGGGTTTCTAGGTCTTTCTTGCCCTTGGTAGCTTGAATTTCGTTTCTTGGCTCTGTTTGGCATTTTCTTTCTCTCTGACTTCTGGAGTTGGGTGTGTCTGATTGGCTGAGAACCAGTGATTGGTAGAGAGTCAAGTGCTTGATGTTTTCTCTTTTGCTTGGTGGTTCGAAAGAACATTTTTTGTTTGCATTGGGAAGACTCATTGGTTTGCTTTTTGTTTTTACTTTCATTGAAAGTTTTGGTTGGGTTGTTATTGTTTGCTTATTGATGGTTTGATTTTCTTCTCTCATTAATCAGAGTTCTTCTTGGAAAGTGAACAACAAGTTTTCTTTCAAGATTTTGTTTTTTGTCATTTTGAAAACATTGAAAATCATATTTTTAGAGTTTATTGAAGTACTTGGAAAAGATATTTAGAGATTGTTCATTGATACATGATTGTTTACATTGACATCTGAATGGAAAATTGTGCATTGCATTGAAGTATTTGAGTTGATTTGGAAATTTTTCTCTCTCTCCCATAACTAGGATTCATGGAATGAAGAGAGTCATATTTCATTATCATCCTTGCATTATTTGGGTCAGAGTCACACATCACGAGTTTCACTTTCGTTACCTTTGAGTAATCAACATCTTTTAAAAAAACATTGCGTAATATTAAAATTGATTTAGTAACTCTTTTCTGGGGCTCTTTTACACCAGCATTTAGCTAGGCTAGTTCTTTGGAGTAGGAAGAGAGATACACTCTCCAAAAGCTCAAAAACACACAATAGCATCTTGAGTTAGGGAGTGTTAAATTCCATTGGCAGCATATTGTCCTGGGACGCCCTTCTAACACAAGGTTCAAGCATTAGGTCGCATTGGTGTTGGCAGAGTTACTAACCCTACTTTGTTGACATCGGTGTAGAGATTGCACGTATTAAGAGGATCAATCCGAGGTATACCCAAAATTATGAGTGGAAGCCTTTGAGTTGGTTTCGGGCTAGATACCCTGCCCTTGCATGTGGATCGGACTGACGACTGTTCCCCCAGGCTGTACTGTTGTTTGTGGTGACCTTAGTGGCTTATATCTCTAGGTTCTTACCCAAGGTGACTGTGGAGGGGAAAGTCTTCATGGTACCTGGAATCGACGTTGATCAAACTCACTCGGGCTCCTTGGAGGGTATACCCACGATTATGTGTGGGAGCTTGCACCAAGGCATAAGTCTGTTAAGCAGGTCGTCAACGTAGCTTTTCCACTTTAGCCCCGCCCCTTCTCATCTCGTTGTTGCGACGTTGGATTTCATCACCAACTAGTGGCTTCAAAATTAGAAGGTATTGTTTTCTTGGTGATTGCTTCCTAGATTTTGTTTACTAGTGAATGTTGTTTATTTCTTGAAGTTGGCCTTAGGATGTTTCTTGCCGAACTTGTCACTTGTTTACAATTGCTCCCCCACGACGTTCTCGTAGAATGAAAGGATTATCTCCAGAGCATCTGGACGATCCTCAACCTACTGGTACACCTGAGGGTTAACCCCATCAGACTGAAGTCCCAGTGGTTACTTCACCACAAGGGGAAACCAGTGACGTTCCAGTTGTCACCACACCACCTCCACAAATCGAATGAATTGACCCTCTAGAATATTTTCGAGTTACCAATACTATAGAGGACTATCGCGTTCGTCGTGGTGAATGACCTATTGGATGATTAAATCCTTCTGAAGAAATCGTTGTTACATCTTCTGAATCAACTGCTGGGCCTTCTCACAGTGTAGTAGGAAAAAGATCCTTTTTGGTCCGGTAATTTTCGACGAGTTCTTTTCGGTACAGAGTCAACCCCTGTTTACGAAATCAACCCTCCTGTGTCTCCTGAGACAGAAACTACACCCGATACTACCACTTATCGTTTTGTTCTTCCTCCTGAGATGGCCCATCTCGTGATTACTACGAGTGTCCAAATCGGAATTACTGCAACTACTCTCCCTCCTATCAATACCCAGCACATACCTGATGTCATCCCGACATTACCACCCGGTTACCATGCATTGAATGCTCTGTTGAATCCTCCTAATCCAACACCTCCACAAACCCCAGCTGGTTCTCCAGGTGGTCCTCCTTTTCCTGGGTATGAGGTTCCTCATTTTATTCTGACACTCCCACCTTTTCCTTCTGGTAATCCTAATCCTAGTGGCACATTTCCGACTGTTGCACCCAACACGCAGATTCCCGTTGGTGGACAGGGGGGTACGGTTCTTTTTCCTTTTCCTGGACACAACACAGTTACTACACAACCTACGGTTGGCACAAAACTTCCGGGTGGAACTAGACCTACAGTAGGGGGACCAACCTCACCTTTTGGACAAAATATACCTCCTGAATTGGCCCAGTATTGGAATCAACTTCTACAAAAATTTCCTCAGAGTGCTGGGGGGCAGCAAGCTGTCCCCACAGTTGGCCAACCTTATCCAGGGGTAACTAATCCTATTTGGGGTTCGAGACAGACTACCCAACCCCAGGTCACTACTCAACCTCAGGTCCCTACTCAAACTCAAGGTCATAACCCTTGGGGTTACTATCCTATCCAGCCACCAACGAATCAACAATGGCCTTCCGTCTATGGACAGTCCGCTTACGGTCCTACTGGCCTGCCGATAGGGATTCCACCCCAAAGCCACCAGTATCCGCAAGTAAATCGACAGTTTCGTTTTATTGCCACCTTGGATTTGCCAGACTTGTCTAGGATCCTCAATGATCCTATTCGTCACTCTCCCCAATGGACTGTTATCCCTGCTAAACTTCCATCAGATATTCCGAAATTTGACAGCAAGGTGGGAGAGGACCCAAATAATCATGTCATGACTTTTCATTTGTGGTGTTCGTCCAACTCGCTGATGGATGAATCCATTCGTCTATGTCTTTTTCAACGAACCCTTACCGGTTCAGCTGCGAAGTGGTATATTGAATTACCACAAGGTTTCTTTTCCAATTTCAACACCCTCGCTATGGCTTTTCTCACACACTACCAGTTATCGATCCGTTACGATACTGGGACATAGACTTTAACTTCCTTCAAACAAAGTTCAAGGACTCATATATCTGATCATATTCATGAGTGGTGAAGGAGGCGATGTCTCATTAAACTTGAGCTTCCCGATCAGTTACTGGTAGAATGGTTTACAAAATCTTTTGTGAACAAAATCGGTAAAGACATTTCTATGGGCGGTGTTGTTACGGAAGAGAAGGCTATAAGTCGTGCTCAATATCTTGATCTCATTTATTCGCAAACGGGAACTCTTTATGATTTATTACCTGATTTGCCTCGTCCTGGTACTTCCAACACTTCAACTGCTCCATCTGCCTCGCATGCAACTGATGGTGTGATTGGTACTGCTCATACCCACTCACATTCAGTTTCAAGTACAACCCCTAAATCCAATTCTTCTAATGTTCAAAATGCTCTGTCTCCTGCTCCTCCCGCCGGTAAAACTTCTGAAGTGAACGCTGTTCAATCTACGCCGACCGGTAAAAATAAATCAAAGAAAGGGAGAGGCAAGAATAAGGAGAGTAAAAATAATAATCAAAATGAGCAAACTAAAACCCCTCCTGTTGATGATCAGGATAAGCGCAAGCCACGATATCCTTGCCTTATCTGTGGTGACGATCAGTACACAAAGGATTGTCCTAGATGTGCCGAGGTTAATAAGTTTCTGCAAGGAACGCCCAAACCCTCTACGCCGACAGTCTTGTCCCAACCCTTCCCGTCTCAGCAACAGGCCTCTTTGGTCATTCATGACCAACCTTCTACGTCTATGACATCATATGTTTTGATGTGCACCGGTGATTCTAAGAACAATGACGTTGCCATCGCAACTAGAGCCAAAGACTATTCTCCATCTAAGGAGAAGGTTGATGATTTACCTCCTGATTTGGTACAGCCATCTCCGCCGAATCCACCTACGAACGGTCCTCTTCATCTCGAATGACTGAGCCTTGATACAGTTCTATGACCTCCAAAAGGTGTCTTTAAGAAGTCGACATTCAATCCTCATGCTTGTGCGGCCCAGAACTATAGCATTGTAGAAGATTTGGCCCAAGCACCTTCAACGATGTCTGCCCTGGAAGTCCTTCAGTCTTGTCCTGTGCAACGAAGGACTCTATTGAAATCCATAGGTGGAATTGATCCTACAGATACGAATCTCATAGTCTTTGACTTGGAAGATCATATTCTAAGGTTACCCCCACAACTGGCATTTCAAATACAAGTTGTTGTCGCTGACAAGAGCATTTGTCACACTGTTATTGATGAGGGTGCCTCTACGTGTTTAATGTCTTTTACTTGTTGGAAAGCCATTGGCTCTCCTCCGTTAACTGAATCACAAAATAATTTGAAAGCCTTCAATGGCTTGGGTTTTAAGCCTTACGGTGTTCTTCCATTGTTGCCAGTTACTCTCGAAGGTAAGACAATCCAAGTTGAAGTGGAAGTTTTCAATGCTCCCCTAGATTATAATCTTCTTCTTGGCCGTAGCTGGGTAGATTCTATGCGAGCTGTTGTGTCAACACTGTTCCGTGTAGTCCATTTTCCCCATCAAGGAAAGATCTTTATGGTTGATCAACTTTCCTTCTTTAATTCCGATACTCGCACTGGAAACATGACGTTTATAGCTAAAACCCCACCGGGTTACGAGAATGTTGGAGTCGGTCTTTTAAAAGACTCTTCGTTAATGGGTACTTTTCCCATACCACCACCACTCGATATTCTACGACCGTCAGTTTCTTCGATTAATATGATCTCCGTCGTTCCTCGTGAGCTTCCAGTGTCTTTTGACCCTTGGATAGTCCCTGATCCAGGAGATCATCCTCCTTTCGGCGACGTTATGCCGTTAAGTCCGATTGAGTCTGCTTATCATGCAATTCAATCGGCAACACCTTCTCCACCCTCTCTTGAGGAGTTGTCTCCCGATCCTTTCTGTGTCATCTTCCCCACTGATGAGATGATCATGTCTGTAATGGCCGATACACCCTGGGACGATGGGCATCATCGTTCCATACTGTTTCTGGAACAACACACTCTCAAGAATTATTAGTGGATTTCGACTCCGTCGACCGTTGTTGTCATAACGACCATTCCCGGATCTACACGTGATGTGTTTGCGGAAGGGAACCTCAGCAATATCTCTCCCACGATACCCATTGATATTTCAGTTAAACCTGGGATAGTTGAAAATGTTCACATTGGAGCTTCGTGTTCTCCAGAGGAAATTGTCACCTATACTGCTTTGTTCAAGGAATTTCGTGATATCTTTGCCTGGAGTTACGAAGAGATGCTAGGTATCGACCCTACTATTGTTGTGCATGATATTAAGACATACCTCAGAGCTAAGCTAGGCCGGCAGCGCCTCCGTCCTGTCCATCCACGCAAAGCGGCAGCTATCAAACTCGAAGATGAAAAACTTCTCAAAGCCGGTTTTATTTATCTCGTGGCTCTGACAGAATGGGTTTCGAACCCTATACCGATTGGCAAGAAAGGTGGTAGTATACGTGTTTGTGTTGATTACCAGGATATTAATAAAGCCTGTCCAAAGGACAACTTTCCAACCCCTTTCGTCGACCAGATCGTCGATGACTGTGCCGACAGTGAAATCTTTTCTCTTATGGATGGATTCTCCGGCTATAATCAAATTAACATCGCTCCTGAGGACCAGCATAAAAGTGCTTTTATTTTTCCTTGGGGTACTTTCGCCTATAGGAAACTCCCCTTCGGTCATAAGAACGTAGGTGCTATGTTTCAATGTGCTATGTCTTATGCGTTTCACGATATAAAGCATATCGTTCAACCTTATTTGGACGATTTTCCAGCTCATTCTTTACGTCGAGTTGATCACCCTAATCATCTCTGAGCAATTTTCGTTCGTTGTCGGTTCTATCGCATTCGTCTAAACCCTCATAAGTGCGTATTTTGTGTAGAGTCTGGCCGTCTTCTCAGGTTCATTGTTTCACATCAGGGGATCCGGGTAGATCCTATTAAAGTTGAGGCGATTCTCAATCTCCCTCCTCCTTCTTCACTACGCCAGTTACAAAGTTTGCAGGGGAAAGAAAACTTTCTTCGTCGTTTCATCCTGAATTACGCCGAGATTACCCGAGGTTTCACCTGTCTTTTAAAGAAAGGTTCAGAGTTTGTTTGGGATAAAGTTTCCAACAACGCTTTCAAAGCTTTAAAGTTGTCCCTCACAAAAGCTCCTCTTCTTTTCCCTCCTGATTATAGTCGAGATTACTTTCTTTATCTGGCTGCTTCTAAGTATACTATCGGCATGGTCCTCATTCAAGAGGATGATAACCACAATGAACATGTTATCTATTACTTGAGTAGAAGTTTATCATCAACGGAAATCAAGTACCAACATGTTGAGAAGCTGGATTTGGCTGTTGTTCAAGCAGTTCAACGTTTTCGTCATTATATTCTCTCCAGAAAAACTACAGTGATTTCACATTGTAACCCCATGCAACATATATTGACACGTCAATTGCTGGGGGGCAAGTACTCCAAGTGGATTGTTATTCTCCAGGATTTCGATTTGGAATTCGATCGCTCCACGTCGAAGAAATCCTTGGTTTTCACTGAGTTAATTTGTGATTTTCCCCACACTGCCACGAAAAAAGTAGCAGTCGATTCGTTACCTGAGGAGTTACTTTTCCGTATCAGTACTGATGATATTTGGTACGGAGATATCATTATATATCTCCAGACTCAAACTTTCCGGCCTGCTGTGTCTAGCGTCGAACGCCGTCGTATCTGTTATCAAGCATGTCATTATATTATCCTCGGCGATACTCTATACCGTCGAGGCATTGACTCTATCTTTCGGCGTTGTTTGACTTTTGAAAAAGCTGAGAAAGCTTTGAATGACTGCCATTCAGGAGCATGTGGTGGTCATATGTCTGGGTATGCTATTGCCCAGAAGATCTTACGTGCATGTTACTTTTGGCCTTCCTTGTTCAAGGACTGTATTACTGCTATTCAGAAGTGTCATGCCTGCCAGACCTACAATCAGAAGATTCGGTCGCATCCTGCTCCCCTTCATCCTGTAGTCTCAGTCAGTCCTTTTGCTAAATGGGGCATTGATTTCATGACATGTCACCCTCACTCGGGCGGGGGGCATGGTTATATTATTGTAGCTATTGATTATTTTACTAAGTGGGCCGAGGCAATGCTGACATTTGATAATACTGGGAAGACTGCAATGTTATTCCTTTTCAACCATGTCATTTCTTGTTTTGGTGTTCCTCAGGCTATCGTTACCGATCACGGTAGTCATTTTAGAAATTATATGATGTCTGAACTTACCGAAAATTTGGGCCTTCGTCATGATAGCTCAACACCCTATTATCCGCAGGCTAATGGCCAGGTCGAAGCCATCAATAAGGTTCTCATAACTATGATTCGACGGATGATAGGAATACATAAAACCAGCTGGCACACGATGTTGTTTTTGGCATTGTGGGGATATCGGACATCTATTAAGTCTGCTACAGGATTTACACCCTTTCGACTAGTCTATGGCATGGAAGCCATTCTGCCAATAGAATGTGAAATACCTTCTTTGGAACTAGCTGTAGAACTCTTGCCCAATACTTCTGCCGAAGAGGAACATCTATTGTATCTGATGCAATTAGACGAGACTCGCCATGACGCTACTCTTGTAATCGAATCCCAGAAGAAACGTGTTAAGGCACAGTATGACAAGCATGTCAAACCTCGTGTCTTCTCTGAAGGAGATCTTGTTCGTCTGTATGAACAAGATAAAGATTTCTTAGGAGCTAGGAAATTCGAACCAATGTGGCGTGGGCCTTACATTGTTATAAAAGTTTTGGAAAAAGGAGCGTATGAGCTAGTTGATTATGATGGTGTACCTTTGAGTGAACCCAGGAATGGGTTGTACTTAAAGAAGTACTATGCATAAGTTATTTGTGCATGAGTACTTGTATTTTATGTATCATACTACGTGTGCGTGTTACTTTTAGTTTTGCTTTTGACATTATTTGGTCTCTTCCCTTACGTGACATTGTGTTTGATTGCCAAATGTCAGAGTATTCGCTTCCTTATATTGGCTTCGCCGACGGTGCTAGCCGTAGTACTCGGAACCTAGCTTCCGCTTCTTGGGCAATCTATGCCCCAAAAAACAAGCTTATATATTTACGAGGTGTATGTCTTGGTCGAGCAACCAACAACATCGCAGAATATAGCGCCATGGTTCAATTACTGGTTGATGCTATCTCTCTCGGAATTTGTCATTTGGTTGTCCGACTTGACTCGCAGCTGGTAGTACTACAGCTCAGTAATGTCTACTCTATTCGAAGTCCTACTTTATTAAGGGTATATTTGCGGATTCGCCTCTTGGAACAACATTTTGACCATATTGAATATTAGCATATTCCGAGAAGTCTTAATACATTAACCGATGCTTTGGCTAATTACGTATTAGACAGACATTTGAACAATTTATAAATCAAACACATTAAAATGTACACAATGTAAAGTAAGCCGGTAGAAGCCGTGTATATATATATAACGATCAAAGTTTGTTTTTACAAAATGTTTGTCCGAAGACCAAAAATATCAAAAATTGAATCACATAGCTTCTACATAATGACATCAAGGATGATGTTCACGATAACACACTAATGTCCTAGCAACTCTACGGAGCAGTCGACCCATAGAGGCAGAAACTCCCACAGTGTGACGTTGATCGCGTCGTGGAATCTCCTCCAGAGTCATATCTGGAACGTCTGTCATCAGACCCTCTAAATTCTGCTCCACTGTCAGATAGTCCTCGACGTACTGTGGAATTGCTATTGCTGCCTCTTCTCGACGCTGGATAGGAGAACTTCCAGCAGGTCTGTATGGTCCAACGTCTGTGTTATCAACAAGAATTTGGTGTTAGTCTTCGGGTAAAACTATAAAAACAAAAACATTTAAATATGGTTAAAAATCCAAAAACATTTAAAAACTCAAAAAATTTGTGTACTTCTTACCGAGGTCTCCCCACTGTGCGTCTTCAGGAAGTGAAAGATCTGGATCTCCTCTGAAGTCCAACCCAGCATAGGCATAGTCGTCCACCATCAGCATCTGAGTCTGCAACCAGTCGAAGAAAACATTGTCATATTTGACAATAGGACCTGCCACATGTTGGGCCATGAGTCGACACCACTGCAACATCCTTGGATCTCTGAGACCAGGAAGATCCCACTCGGCCTGTAGACGGAATACCGAGACTCTCTCCAAGAAGAAGGACACTAACAGAGACCCATAACCAAACTGTTTTAGGTTTCCACGCCACTCTAACACCATGATTGTCGCTAGCAACCTGCATAAAAAACACACAAACATGGTTAGTGATTTTATTCATGAGATAAAATTCTTGCAATTGGTTAAACGTTGCATAAAATTTCTACGTTGTTCGCAGGTGGGATATTATGTGCAGTGCAAACTTATAGCAGGCTACTTACAGCCCACCTGTGAGAATGGGTCATTCTCGCAGTCCCCGTATGGGCCACCTACGAGAATGATTCCACGCGCATAGGGTTCAAAAAATCAAGTGAAAACTGAACTTTTTACCAATGAAATTGAATTTCTAAACCATGAAAAGATAAGGGATGAGGCACTTACCAAAATATAGCTGACGACACGTCAAATGGTCTTCCGTAGCTCCTGGAATTTGACGCCGAAGGTAGAGGGTAAATGAGGGTTTTTTTGGCACTCAAATGGTAAAATGTGAAAATGGTATGGTAAATTTTGTTATTTGTTCATTTTATTACTTTTTACTATATCAAATGTGGGTTTTTTATGATTATTTATTATTTAACCCTAATCACTAATGAGGAAATGAGTGAAAATGACTTGCA
>ML826769.1:4861-39280 GCA_009831015.1 Picea engelmannii
CAACATTTGGATTAGAGAAACCATTTCTCGTTAAAAATGAGTCCCAATTATCACTCTGCAATTTTAATTGATGCACAAGCAAGATTTTGACTAGGCCATGATGGAAGAGACTCGAGTCTGACTACTTCTTCCTATACCTTTTGCCCATTTTATAAAGACTTCTCAGTAAATAATACGACATGTTCAAAGGAACCCCATAAAAATCATAAGCAAATGCAGATGGTACAAAGACACAAGACCGAAACGTCCCTCAGAGGTGATGAATTGTTTTAATACAACAAGCAGACCGTGCCAACAAACTTTCAGTCAAGATATGGGCATACCTTTGTCGCATCCTTTTATCTTCTGAGAGGTGAAAAGAAGACTCCAAGGAACTTCTTCCACTTTTTCATTTTTGAACCACCTTTGAACGCAGGAAGGTAGTCTTGTAGCTTGACTCAAGAAATCCTCTGTAACCTCCAGTTGGACATCACCCACTTTCTCTCTACACCCATCGGAGGAAAAGATGAATTCCTAGGAAGTTTGTAAATTAAAACCCTCGAATTTTCTAATGAAAATGAGCCAACCACTTCTCTCCAGATATTCTCTGGCATCGTCATATAAGAGCAGAGTTTGAATACCATTAGGTTCGACTCTCACAACAGGAGCCATACTGGATGGGAGGGTAATCAATCAAACACAGTGTGCAGGGAGGGTTTGTAAGAACAAAACAGAGCCATACCTCGAGCCCGAGAAACACCAACAGTGAACGGTGTATGAGCAGAAACTCATAATGACAAGATGGGTGTTTAATTGAAATGTGTGTGAAGAGGGTTTGCAAAGCCCAAGGCCAGTCTTGGGAATGATGTCTGACTGCAAATCATATTTCCACCTTTGCATTTAGTACAAGCTAGGACCAAAGCATTAAAAATGAAAATAAGTGCGCGGATCATGGGTTCTATCACAAGGTTTGGGTAAGTTGAAAATAAAAAATCAAAGGCTTAGAAAAAAGAAACGTATAGCCAATAATCAAACAAAAACATACCAAAATTCAAATCGTGGGGATCCTTTGTTTATATAACCATCAATCTCTAAGCATGCTTGGTGTTTAAAGGATTGAAAAATAGAGAGTAACTCTTCATGGAAAGGAACCAAACTTCATCAATAAACTGTATGAACAATTTGCCTTTAATGAAATTTTAAAACAGAATGGTAACACAGTTGCAAGTTGTCATGCTTTGTATTCATGCTTTTAGTCATGAATGAAGCACAGACAAAAGAAAATAATAGGGAAAAGAGACAACTTACAACTGTCGTTTCGAAAATTGCATTATGAAGAGTAATGAAAATAGATGACCCCAGTTAGGTAGCTATATAGATCAATTAATTGATATAAAAAGTACAGAAATATGTTCAGCTGCCAACACTTAGGACCAGATAGACTTTTTCTCAAATAATATATCACATGTTCCTCACTGATAGGGTGCTCTTGAATTAACATAGAAATAGTGGAAGTAGAGGCTGCTAAGTAAAGGATATAGTCCTACATATAATTTGGAAGATGCAACAGGGGTGCATTGGTCAATGGATGATTAATAGAAGCAACAAATTGTTGAGCAGTGTCATCCCAAATGAAAGGGGTGTCTTTCTGCAACAATCACATAAATCCTTTGGTAATATCAGTGTAGTTTCAAATGAAACGGTGAAGAAAGTTTTCTTTCCCCTGCAAACTTTGGAGTTGTGTTAGATTATTAGGTGGAGGTAAAACAAGGATAGCCTTAATTTTTAAGGGATCCACCCGAATCCCATCCTTGGAAACAATGAAGTCGAGAAGTCGACCTGATTCGACAACAAAGATACATTTATGTGGGTTCAAATGAATGCAGTAGAACTTCCATCGAAGAAAAATATCCCATAGATGACAGAAATGGTCTGATCGACTGGATGAATGGGCAGGTAAATCGTCAAGGTAAGGTTCCACAATATGTTTGATATCGTGGAAAGCATATCACATAGCCCGCTGGAATGTGGCACCAACATTTTTGAGGCCAAACGGTAGTTTCCGATAGGAAAATTTTTCCCACGGGAAGATGAAGGCTGTGTTGTGTTGATCAGTAGGTAAAATGTCAATCTGGTTGTACCCTGAGAAACCATCCATGAAAGAGAAAATCACACTACCTACGCAATTGTTAATGATCTGGTTGATGAAGTGCGTAGGGTAGTTTTCTTTTGGACAAGCCTTATTGAGGTCCCTATAATCAATGTAGACATGAATGGTCCCTTTCTTATTAGTAACTAGAACAATGTTCGAAACCCATTCTGTCAAAGGGACAGGATAGATGAAGCCAGATTTCAATAATTTCTCAACTTCTGCCTTAATAACTGTGGTCTTCTTAGGATGGATTGGGTGGAGTTTCTGTCGAATAGGTTTTACACCTGGGTAGGTTTTAATCTCATGAATAATGATTAAAGGATCGATCCATGGAATTTCCTCATAGCTCCAAGTGAATACATTGCGAAATTCTTTAAATAAAGCGGTATAAGAAACCACTTCCTCGGGCGAACAATTAACACCGAGATTAATATTTTCCATGACACCTTCCTTTATTGAAATGTCAATAATGATCGTAGAGGTAATGTCTCTTTAATTCCCTTCATAAATAGTATCTTGTGTAAGTATGAGTGATTGTGGAAGGTTGAAAACATTGGGGGGGAATATAGAGTGTATATCTTCTTGTATTTATTCAAGTGGTGGAAGAAAAGAGGATCAATGATGGTTATCGTCCCAAGGTATGTTGTCAATTCTAAGAATTTCCATGATAGATTCGTTATATGGAAATATTTGATAAATGTAGTCAAAAGAAGACATCAAGGAATTTAACCAAGATGGCATCGACTAGGTGTCGGGTGCCAAGAGATGTTGGTCATCCGAAGAGCGAGAGGCTGATTAAATAGAAACGTATGAAGCCTCAGTTGGACTAAGTGGCACGGTGTCACCTAGCGCATCGAACTCTAGAGAACTAGGTACAATCCAGGGATTAGATGATTCCAAAGACTGATAAGTCATAGTCAAAATCATATTGACTGTGGAAATATGATGCGTTGTAGGAGAAAGTGGTGTAGGGAAGGCACGCATGAGGGTGGAATCTTTTAACAATCCTACACCAACACTTTCATATGTGATCTTGTGATCTCCCAAGAATGGAATATTGTTGGTAGCGGGAGCGCGAGTGTTGGATGTACAAAAATCTAACTGATCGACAATGACAATTTCTCCATGATGAGGAGATTGTACACATCGAAACACCGACGAAGCAACACCAGTCATAGCATAAAACTAAATTCTTCCAAGTAACAAGTTGTAATTGAGGGGAGCATCGACCACCTCAACTTCAACGGTGACGGTTTTGCCTCCCAACTGGACAGTCAGGGACTGCAAGAGTCCATGAGGATGAAAACCTCACCCATCGAATGCACGCAACATTGTTGGGGATTTGTTAAGTGTGGGTGATTTTAAACCTTTCCAACATTCTAAAGACATGACACATGTAGAGGCTCCCTCATCCAAGATGGTAAGGTGAATTTGTTGATTGTGAAAAACAACATCAATTTGGAAAGAAAGTTGGTGGGAGAGTCGAGACGTAAAATTGTCTAGGTTAAACATGATATTGTTGGAGTACTCAGGATGAAAAGTGCCAATAGTATCCAAGAGCATTCTATGTTGACTAGGGCAGTGTTGTAGAACTTCTAACGCAAACATAGCACACGGTGCTTGAGCCAAATCTTTAACAATGTTTTAGTTCTGGGTGGCACGTGAACTAGGATTAAAGGTAGATTTATGGATAGTGCTCTTAGGAGGGCATAAGATAGAGTTGAATGAAGGTTTCTCGATCTGAAGTGGTCCAGATGGAGGACTAACAGAGGGTGGTGATGGATCCGGTAAAGTACCGTTAGTGACCTTTCCTTTGGTTTAACTGGTGTGTCATATGTCATAGAGCGGATGGTCAAATAAATCCCGTTAAATAGATAAATATGGGCACTTGTTGAGGCTTCATCATGAGAAGGGTGGCTGGAACTACCCCCTAGAGAGGGGGTTTGAGAAACCATATATTGTTGCTGAGGAAAAGTCTAAGTAAGCATGGCGGGTTGGGAATTCTCCTTAAAATGTTTGGCCACTTCATCACGATGTGGATAGTCTCGAGTGTAGTGATCATCACCACAAATAAGACATAGGAATTTTGGTTTCTGCTGTGGTTGATTTTCGGTAGTAGGTGGTGGGTTTTGAGCTTTCTGTTGTTCATTGTTATTATTCTTCTTTGGTTTGTTCTTTATCTTATTCTTACCTCTGGATTGTTGTGAAGGGGTAGAATGAACTACATTCACCTCAAAGTTTTGAGTTTGGGGGGAGGTAGAGGAGGGTGTGGTTGAATTGGGAGTGAATGATGGAGCAGATCAAATTTCCATTCCATTCGACTGGGAAATAGATTGGGTTTTGACAGAGACGATAACTCTATCTGCATGTGACGTGGATGACGGTTTAGATGGATCAGTGTTTGCATGGGTAGCATTTGGGATTAACTCATACAAAGTACCAGATTGGGAATAAAGAAAATCTAAGTACCGAGGTCAAGCAATGGCATCTTCCTCAGTGACAACACCACCCATGGCAACATCATGAGCAATTGGGGGTAATAGTTATTTAGTAAACCATTTCGCTAATAACTGGTCTAGAATGGCTACTTTGATCAACCTTCGTCATCGTCTCCACTCATGAATATGATCATAGATATGCACAGAGTTTTTTTGATGAAGGGAGGTCAAGAGTTCAGTATCTATATCGTATCGAATGGGTAGTTGAAAGTGCATGAGAAAGGACATGTCAAGGGAGTTGAAATCTTGGAAAGAACCATGTGAAAGTTCGATATACCACTTGGCTACCGAGCCCATAAGTGTTCGCTGAAAAATATGTAAACGAATAGAATTGTCCATTAAGGAGTTGGATGAACACCATAAATGGAAATTCATCACATGATTGTTCAGGTCTTCTCCATCTTTACCATCAAATTTTGGAATATCAGAAGGTAATTTAGTAGGGATGACTGGCCAAAAAGGATAATGAAATATAGGATCATTGGTTAACTAAGACAAGTCTAGGAGATCCATAGTCACGAGATATGGTAGTTGTCGATTAACGTGAGGATGATACTGGTGTGGCACGGGGACACCATTAGGATCGTAAACTGGGTTAGGTGGATAATCATATCCAATAGGTCCTCCTACATTCAGTTGTTGTTGACCTGTATAACTAGGATTTGACGATCGTTGAGAAATGTGTGCACAAGGAGGATAACTTGATGGGTTCTGAGGATTATAAGTCGATTGATGGGTTTTCCCATAAGCTGGATAGGAATTGTTTCCATAAGGAGGATAAGGTTGTTGTTGTCCTTGAGGATGTTTCCCCCCAGGGAATAGTGGATTTCCCAGAAAAGGAATGTGCCAAGGATTTGGTGTCACATTCTGTCCATACAATGGGTTATAGAATCCAGTCTGAGTTTTCCCCCCAAGTGGAGGTTGTCTCCCCATTTGATTTTGGTTCCCAAATGGAGTTTTTCCCCCTAGCGTGAGGTTGAGTGCCCAGAGGGAGTTGGAAACCAGAAAATGAATGACTAGAGACTCCAACTGGATTAGAGCCACCAAGACCAGTTCCTCTAAATAATGGTGTAGGGATAGAACCTCCAGGTGTAACCTAGGTAGTGTTCATAATGGAAGGATTCAAAGCTCTATACCCAAGTGGAACAGACGAATTTTGTCCAAGTTGTGTTCCAATCGGAGCCTGGGATGGTGTCACATTTCCGGTGGGGATTGTAGCAACATGTGAGACCATAGTGGAATGGGCCATTTGGATACTAGGGTTCGAGTGAGAACCAATCAACAATTGGTCTGCAACGATGATGACATTACTATTCATACCAGTAAAGTGATTTAAAGGTACTGTATAACTAACATATGTCTCATACACTTGTGATGCCATGGGTCGATTGAGACTCGCTCCTAGGTTACCGTATAGATCACAAACTTTTACAGAACCAAAACCATAGGTTCTAACAGTAGGAGTCGGGTCCTAAATGATTCATTTTGGAAAAAGGGATCCTCTACCCCAAATCCTGCATGAGGTACGGTAGGTACCTCAGTCTCTTCAATAACAACAACTTCTCTAGACGATTTCACCCACAACAGATGTGGTTCTCGCCTAATACTCAAAGCTAGGTTGATTCAAAAATATTCCAAAGAATTAGAAACAATTTGGAGTTGTTCGAGAGAGTGTGTGCTTCCAACCTCAGAGCCTAGTTAGTTATGAGCCTTAGGAGGGCCTTCTGAAGAGTTGGGAAGAAAAGGTATATAATCCTTGGGATCTTCCACGGGTAACCCTTGCATCCTACGTGAACGGTGAAGGCCAATGTTTCTTGATCAAAGTAATGGATGGAAAAATAAATCTATGGTTGACTAATGAAAAGAAACAACATACACTAAAAATCTAGGAATCAAACCAAGCAAACAAAACCTTGTCTTGATGATCGTACTAGTTGGTCATGAAATCCAACGTCACGTGATCAAGTCAAGAAGGGGATAGGATATAAGTAGGTGGAATAGTTATGATGGAAACCTGCTTAATGGACTTATGCCTTGGTGCAAGATTCCATGTAGTAATTGTGGATTTACCCTCCAAGGAGCTCGAGTGAATTTGACCAACGTTTGTTCCAGGTACAGTGAGACTTCCCTTCATTGTCACCTTGTGTAATAACCTAAATATTATGGCTACTAAGGACACTAACTCACTGTTACCCCCTGGGAAGGTACAATTGACAGTCCTATCCGAACATATGGGCAGGATAACACATCTGAAATCCTTTGAGAGAACTAAGGACAAGTGGACTAGTAGAACTGTAGAGGACCTCGAACAGATTCAGAATTCACGAAGCACTAAGACCAAATGAAAACAGTTGAACCTCAAGAAGAACCCCCAATATATGATCTGACTACTATGAAAAGTTGAACCATGGAGGGATAATCTCTGTAACTCTCCCAAATGCGACCTCATGCATAACCCCTGTGTGAGAGGGGGATCCAAAAAATCCTATACGACAATTGGATTTTCTCTTCCTATCGCAAGATGCTAATGTTTGTTTTGAATACTTTGGAGAGTTGTACTCAAAGCCTAATCCATAGTGCTAATCCTAGTCTAATTTTGGTGGAAGATTCTAAAAACAAAATCTTCTAGATAAATTTTAATTAGTGTTAATTTCGCAATTGTTCTTTACTCAAGGGTGTATGAAAATGAAACTGATGGTATTATGACTCAATTCCCAAAAAAATGCATAAGAAATGATAAGCAGTTTTTTCTTTCAATGAATGCCTATTTAAGGGAAGGAGAAAAATGTTATTTTCACTATCAAACACTAAGATGCAGTCTCCTCATTCAATTGTTTCTCAATCAAATCCAATATAATGCTAAAAATTTAATAGAATTTTGTTCTAATATACAAAAACAATCATAAAAATGTATCCTTTTTCTTTATGTGTGAATGATAATCAATCTGATGTAAAGCTTCGTATGTCATTCAGATTTTAAGATCAATGAGATTTAGACAATCAGAAGAAAACTTCACACAAACAAAAACACACTCTCATCATGATTAAACAAGAAATACAAAGATAATGAAACTTGCAAAAAGAAAACCAAAAACTCAAAAAGAAGGAAAAATGATTGGACAAGATGAATTCAAAGATCAAATGGAAAGGTGCATAGACCTTTTATTTTCTTACAAAATATTTCACTCAGTTAGATAAATGAGAGGAAAACAGTAAGTTGACTCTAAATCATCAAAGACAAAGAGTGACTTCAAGGTAAGGAAAAAATATCAAAATTCAAAACAAAAGGCAATCAATTCTCAGAAAGAAAAGTGTTAAAGACCAAGACAAATATGTACTGAGGTTGTAAGGACTCTGAGTAAGTGAAAACATTAAGAAAATGAATTTAGAGATTAAGCTCCTACAAGATTTTAACAGAAAAGGGGTAGCGCTCTGGTGTCAAAATCACCAGAGTGTTGCAACGCTCTGTGTAAGCTTGGCAGGGAGCACCAACACTCTGGTAGAACAGGCGAGGGGGTGTTGGCCACTAAAAATTTAGACAAATGCCCAAAAATCCAAAAATTCAAGCAAACTCAAAAATTCAAGGTGTATGAGATGAGGTACAGAGCCAATCAATACATCTCTAACAATCAAAGACACAGTATGAAAAAGTTCAAAGATGAAGAAAGGCTAAAATGAGATCTAGGAAGGAAATCAAAAATCAAAGTTCCTCCCCAGTGGAGTCACCAATTTCTGTTACAAGAGAATCCCCCTGCGGACAAGTGGATTCCCTCTTGGGATCTAGACTCCTAAGACCAAGACAGAAAGAGTGCTAACGTTGGTCACCGACATCCTTTTAAATCTTGTTAAACTAAAGTATAGAGAAGGGGAAGAAAGGATTACCTTTTAAATGATGTTCGTCCTCACACAATTCAAGCTGAGCTTTGATCCCTAAGCTCTTTGATAAGTCCTGCAAACAAACAAAGACATAACAAACCTCCTATTCTACTGAGATTAGCTTGAAACCAGGTCTATCTAATAGACACAAGTTCATGTAGAAAAAACATAACCTTGAAAGAAACATACCAAGCACATATGTATATTGATGAGAACAATAGAGAATGCTTATAGTCCTTTGATGAAGGTGCAACAACCTCTCCTAGCTCTCCTTGTCCAACCCTTTCCTTAAGTAATCCACAAAATGATGATGCTTCAATGGTATCTCCCTTATGAGATCATAAGTTTGATGCCTTCAATGTCTCTCCCTTTCACCATGAAGAGGCCTCCTTATATAGTCTTGGAGAGGCCTAACCACTTAAGAGATTCTTGGGATAAGTTGAGGATTCTTCTCCTTTAATTGTGGATCTTCCCTAAGATCGAGCCTTGAACTTAGATTCGAATCCAACCAACTCCATATATGAATGGATTCTTCGTTGATTTCTCTCAACATTCCAAAAATGCACTCAAAAAAGGCTAGCGCTCCCTCAGAATGGGGCACAGAGTGTTGGAACACTCCCCCAAAAGAGGTCATAGAGTGTTGGCACTCCCTGGCAGTGTATAGGGGAGCGTTGCCTTCCAAAATTGATTTTTTAGTGGTTTTTTCTGTGGAAAAATACTTGTACGCTCTGTCAAATGATTTCTCCTCTTCAAAACCAGTCTTTTGAGGTGTCTTTTGAGTGTTCTTGATAATGTCATCTGCGACACAACATAGGCAAGATGAAAGCATGATTTTGTGACACTTGCGGCCAAAATGCAACACTTGCGACATTTGGTAATGACGACACTAGGCCATCATCCTAATGAGTAATTTTGATGTGTAACAAATATTTACCACCATAAGTATTCATAATTAAGAGAAGACTTATGAGAATTTGGACCTTTAAAAGTACATTCTTAGCAATAATCTTAGAGGAATATTGTTCAAAATTTTCATATTATAATGTTACAACATCCAATTATAATGTGGGATGTTTGAGCATATTACTATTTGGTCATGATTTCTATATGATTAATTTTAGGAGCCTTTGAAGATAAAGAAAATGCATTTATAAAGGAATTAGTATTATTAATTTGTAACTCATTTTTGGTTGAAGACATTACGAGAAGAAGTATTTAATGTTAAAAATTTTAATTTAATTTTTGATATAATTTAATGATAGATTTTAATTACCATCAAGAGTAAAACTAATTTAATAATTTGATCCCAAAAGAACCATGGAATTGAGGACCATTGGGTAATATGGAGAAGTGGGTTGAGGGAGAGGAATTGAGGATCATCGGGTAATATGGAGAAGTGAGTTGAGGGGGAGATAGTGGAATTCAATTGAAATGGTAACTACATTATAATAGATGAATCTTGACTTTATATTAAAATTGTATTATGCTAAGATCGAGATGAAGTAAGGATGTCTTCTTTATTCATCATTATTTGGATTATTTATAAATTAGTTATTAGATAAGGAATAACTAAGGAGGGGGAGTACACATAAATGGTTATATTTATTATTGTTGATGCAATTCATGTTTTGTTATGGGTATCTCAAGTGGTTAGTTGAATTGGTTGTCACCAATTTTGCTAGAAATTTGGCTATCCATGTTGGAAGGCACCCCAATTAGAAACCCCCTAGGTTAGGTACACTATTCTACACTAACTAGTTTACTAGGGATACTATTTATGAAGGCGGGGAAGCATACCTTGGTTTCCCCATGAATTTTTCTCTGGAAAACAAAGATATTGTGTTATTGGCAAAACACAAAAATAGTCTCCAAAGACATCTTGATTCCCTAAGAAAATTTGCATTTACTCTTAAATGAAAGTTAAAGTAAACAATAGTAAAGGTAATGGTAATAGGTAGTCATGATGGGGAGATTACCATCACTTTTAATGGTGACAACTTGGAGGAACTCCCTTTTTACAAGTATTTGGGTCCTAAATTTGATTTGTTAGAAATCTTGTGTGGAGAAATGTGTAATAGGAGGGATGCATATCTCTATTCTATGCAAAATAAATGAAGACAAATTCAAATATGGATCAAGTTGGAAAATGAAGAAGTATTTTCTTCAAAACATTGGTAAAAATCATATTTTTGTATGGTTGTTCAATTTGGGGTCCAATCATTTCCAAAGAATCTTTGAAGAAGGTTGAGAAAGTTCAAAAATAATTCTTATTAAAGGAACTATGAGATAAAATAAAAATCGTTTACTCTACAATGTTAGAATAAACATGTATGTTACCATTAGAACCTAAGTGTCAATTCCTAGATTCAATTATTGATATTAATCTAGTTAAAGTATCACCTGTTTTTTTTTTTAATCATTAAAATGTAGTTATAGTTAAATAAATATGATAATTACCATCACTATGACTAGATAAGAAGGTTGGTTGATCAACCTCCTCAAAATGACTAACCTCCTCACTATCCCCACCCTTATCACTATGACCACCACCGCCCTTATCAATGCCCTTATTTGATCAATATCTATGTTGACACTCAGAACTGAAATGGGTTGCAGAAAATCAATCTCGAGGCAACCTAGAACCATTTTGGATTGGAAGCTGCCCCTTCCAACCCGAGAGGGATCTCTCAAAAAATGTCACAAATTGATCTTTAGTAAACGTGAAATGGGTGGGAAGATTTATGGGTGAATGATGGTCTTGGATTTTTGGGTTTTGGGGGTTGAACCAGGGAAGAGGTCCATTGGGCATGGAGTCAAATGAAAACCGAAGAAAGGAGACAATAGCAGAGATCATTTAACTTGCGGAAAGTGAGGCAAAGCAAGTCTATCTTTCAAAATTTTGATAAATCATGATGCGTTAGCGGAAAGAAAAAGGAAAGGCTGACGTAGCAGAGAATATATGCAGAATTCTAAAAATGCAGATTGGTCTTACACCCGCTGATAGCTGGTGTAGAGGAAAGACAATAAACAATTACAGAAAACCCAAATCCATTCGTTATAGTAGTGGTCATACTAAATTATAACGAAGAACATCAGTTAGAGGAAAATGAAATGAAACGCAGTTGCGACGGAATAAGGAAGAGATAACATTATGAAAATGATAACACATCAACTGTGAGTAAGGAGCATATCAAATAAATTCCAAACAAGTTTAACACAACTGAAAAGAGGAAAACATGCTGAAAGAAATCGACTGTGATGAATCTCACAGTCTCAAGCAAAAATTGTCTTTATTACTCCAATCTGGTTTACAAAATAACTCAGTCATTACAATGAAACCCTCTTCATAGAGGTTTTCCCCCAGCGTTGCACTCATGCGCCTCCCTTTTTGGTGTTACATACATCCTCCTTTTAAAAGAGAAAATCTAACATAAAACTCTTTGCATTCCAGGGAATATAAAATGATTTGTCTTCTCTGGACTATGCGACCGCTGGGTGCACTGTTGTTACTTATCGTTTAACCGTTTGTTAATTGCTTTGACACCTCTTCCTTGACACTCGGAGGCTGTGGTTTCACTTTTATGATTTTTTTGGAGATTCAACCGGATTATATCTTTTGCAAACATTTAAATAACCCTCAATATACACCAGATGCAATAGTCCAAATGCAAATATGTTTTCAACAGTTCCTAATAGTGTAGAAGGAGAATCAGAGCTTCACTATTGTTCGCCTTTGCCAAGCTGGAAAAAATTTGCATTCCTAGACCAAGTGCCCTTGAGAATATGTGTATGTAGGATGAAACACGATACAGGATACTCATGAAAATGAACTGGATCAAAACCACTGGAGAACTAAAACTGAGCTCAAGATTATTTACAAGGAAGAGTTCCAGACTTCACCAAATCTAAAGAAAATAGATGCAAAACCTAGAAGGATGTTGCCTCGATTTTCTCTGATACCATCTCGAGAAGCCTAGTTGACGACCAAAACTGCAGAGTGAAGTACAACTACAAACATGTGCTCTCGCTTCTGCTACGTTATGAGTGACAGATGCGATGAGGCGGGTGAGGTAGAATTATCAGGAAAAATTTCAAGAGCATTTGCGATCAGTAAATTTGCAGCATCACTGGGATGGTATTCATCCCAAAACAAATATTTTTTTCTGTTTCTACATAGCTTTGCAGCAACCATACAACTTAATGTGGGCCGATATGTTCCAAAACTACAACAACGAACATCAGAACTATTGAACCCGTAAGATCGGGGATTCTTTATAAGCTTGCTGAAGAAATTGTAACCATCTGCAAAGATAAAGTGAGCTCCTTGTAGTTTTGAATTTAGATCGGTGATGAGGCTATTGGTAGCCACGTTAAACTTGCGCGCATATTCGTTGAGATTCTTTTGGCAACCTCCATTTGCATCACACTGGTCCTAATCTTGTGAAGAGAAACTTGCGCATGCCTAAATGGTGTAGTCTCGTTAGTTGTTGGCGCGATGGCCCCCCACCTCATAACCTCTTTTTTGAACTGATTTGTAGAAGCGCGAGATCTGTTTCCTTGACTCAAGATGGTAGGGTTTGCACTTCCACCGATGGCATAATCTTCCCACTAAGTGTCGTCATTGTTCACTATATGGAAGTGTCTGTATTGATACCTTGGCATTCTTTCATTGAGACCTTTGCCAAAATGGTTAAATTCAACCATTACCTTCATGATCACGTCGTCAGCGTAGGTGTCATTATCGTTGAATAGGGACACCCTCCCACCAGAAATAGACATAACATAAGAATCATTCTTTGAAAAGGCTGTGCATGAGACTGCTTCTTCTGGATTTGTGTCATTCGTATCATTTGTCATAAGGATTCCACTCGCTGGCTTCCACAGTTGCGGTGCAATATTTGTTGTGGCCTTACCAGATGGATTGCGATCATTACGCAACCAACAACATTGGAGGAAAGAGCTAGGACAACAACACCTGAATTAGTATATATCAATCTGGCTACCTTTCCAGCAGGTAACATATTTGGCAACCTAAGAGACCTTCACTGGGTGATATCAGTGATATCTTCCAACTTCGAGTTCTTGATCTTATCTACCTCATCCAGGAGCCTAGGTTTCACATCTACTGTCCAGGTGTTGTCAAGACTATTGATAGTAGAAATTGATACAGCAGGAGGAACCCTTTCCAACCATTCTACTTGACCAGGAAGCGGGGCAACTGTGTTTACCATAGCAGCCGTGGCATTTGTTATTGAAGCTATCTTTGTTGACACCACCTCTGGTGGTATTCTTGTACCCTCAAACACCCTATTCTCAAGCATAGGAAGCAAGCAGACTCCATCAAAATTTGCTAAAATCTTGATCCCATTATCAGTTGTAGTCACAACAAGTAAGGACCCTTATTGAAACGGAGGCAAGGGCTTGCTGGCAAACAACCCTCAACATTGGTAGTTTTCAAAATGTTGATATTATCCATGTCCCAAAACTTAATTTGAAATTCATCACTAGCTGCAAAAAACCTGTTTTGCATTGTATAAAACTGAACAACTCCTAAGGACCGTTTTCGGAATCCAGAATATGTTCGTTTGATTGCACCTTCACTTTCATTCCACTCAACCAAGTACGATTCACCTTCTTTGCTTGTTCCACATGAGAAAATCCGCGTTTCATCGGTGTTGTAAGTAATTGTAGTACACCAATGCCCAGGGGCATCATAATTTACTCTGGATCCCAATAGATCATAGAGCTAAGCTTTGATCTTTCCATCAATAGCCGTAGAGAAAATGAACTGGATATTTTCCATATAATGAGGGAAGACTGAATATACATGTGCTTCATGACCTTCAAATGTGTATTGCTTGGTGCCAGTTACAACATCCCACACCTTGATAGATTTATCATCTTCACAAGTGATAAGACAGAGCTGCTTGTTATTCGGGTGAGAAAAAGAAATATCATTCACACCACCAATATTGGCACAAATCTCTATATGTTGCCTCAACTCGCAAACACCAGTATATGAATATAAGTGGACAATCTGCTTGGAAAATGCAGCTCCAAGCAATGTTTCATATGGGTTCCAAATACACTGATTTACAGAGAGACCTAGATCTTTGACAAGTGCTTCCTACAGTGCGATTGAGCACGTTGAGATATCCCATACACTAAAGGCTCTGAGAGCCAATCTCTCTCGTGAACCCACATCCCAAATTCCAATATCACCAACATTCGTTCCAACTAGCAGTATTGTTGGCTATAGTGGGTGAAAATCTATGCTCATAACATTTGAACCCTGGTTAAAGGTTCTTGAAACGATTTTAGGAATTTCTTGTAGGTACATGCTAGGAGGATGAATTGGAGCCGGGTAGGACACCTTGCCTAGTGCAGTCAATTTTGATATCTGCTATAACATCGACTCCATCTAGGGATGGTACTTTCTCGTAAAGTGCCAAGAATAGTATACCAGGTGCCTTCATCCATTGAATGACCTTACGCGAAAGCTGTAATTCTGAGTTCTCCTGCCAGTGAAATCACCACCAGAATCTTTTAATGGAGTCGCTAGAGCATGTGAAACCAATATTTTCCTATGATCGGCTACTCAACCAAACCTTAGGACTATGACAATGTCGTTCTCCCAGGGATAGATATCAACTTTGAAAATCCCCAGCAACGACACCAAAATGTTGACACTCAGAACTGAAATGGGTTGCAGCAAATCAATCCTGAGGTAACCTCGAACCACTTTGGATTGGAAGCTGACCCTTCCAACCCGAGAGGGATCTCTCAAAAAATGTCACAAATTGATCTTTAGTAAACGTGAAATGGGTGGGCCGATTTATAGGTGAATGATGGTCTTGGATTTTTTGAGTTTGGGGGTTCAACCAAGGAAGAGGTCCATTGGGCATGGAGTCAAATGAAAACTGAAGAAAGGAGACAATAGCAGAGATCGTTTAACTTGTGGAAAGTGAGGCAAAGTAAGTCCATATTTCAATGTTTTGATAAATCATGATGCGGTAGCAGAAAGAAAAAGGAAAGGCCGACGTAGCAGAGAATATATGCAAAATTATGAAAATGCAGATTGGTCTTACACCCGCTGATAGCTGGTGCAGAGGAAAGACAATAAACAATTACATAAAACCCAAATCCATTCGTTATAGTAGTGGTCATACTAAAGTATAACGAAGCACATCAGTTAGAGGAAAATGAAATGAAACAAAGTTGTGACAGAATAAGGAAGAAATAACATTATGAAAATGATAAAACATCAACTGTGAGTAAGGAGCATATCAAATAAATTCCAAACATGTTTAAAACAACTGAAAAGGGGAAAACATGCTGAAAGAAATCGACCGTGATGAATCTCACAGTCTCAAGCAAAAATCGTCTTTATTACTCCAATCTGGTTTACAAAATAACTCATTCATTACAACGAAACCCTCTTGACAGAGGTTTTCCCCCAACGTTGCACTCATGCGCCTCCCTTTTTGGTGTTACATACATCCTCCTTTTAAAAGAGAAAAATATAACATAAAACTCTTTGCATTCCTGGGAATATAAAATGATTTGTCTTCTCCGGACTATGCGACCGTTGGGTGCACTATTGTTACTTATCTTTTAACCGTTTGTTAATTGCTTTGACACCTCTTCCTTGACACTCAGAGGCTGCGGTTTCACTTTTATGAATGTTTTGGAGATTCAACCAGACTATAGCTTTTGCAAACATTTAAATAACCCTCAATATACACCGGATGCAATAGTCCAAATGAAAATATGTTTTCAACAGTTCCTAACAGTTTAGAAGGAGAATCAGAGCTTCACTATTGTTCTCCTTTGCCAGGCTGGCAAAAATTTGCATTCCCAAACCAATCTCCCTTGAGAATATGTGTATGCAGGATGAAACATGATACATGATACTCATGAAAATACACTGGATCAAAACCACTGGAGAACTAAAACTGAGCTCAAGATTATTTACAAGGAAGAGTTCTAGACTTCACCGAATCTAAAGAAAATGAATGCAAAACCCAGAAGGACGTTGCCTCGATTTTCTCTGATACCATCTCGAGAAGCCTAGTTGACGACCAAAACTGCAGAGTGAAGTACAACTACAAACATGTGCTCTCGCTTCTGCTACGTTATGAGTGACAGATGCGATGAGGCGGGTGAGATAGAATTATCAGGAAAAATTTCAAGAGCATTTGCGATCTGTAAATTTGCAGCATCACTGGGATGGCATTCATCCCAAAACAAGTATTTTTTTTCTGTTTTTACACAGCTTTGCAACAACCACACAACTTGATGTGGGCCGATATCTTCTGAAACTGCAACAAGGAATATCATAACTATTGAACCCGTAAGCTCGGGGATTCTTTATAAGCTTGCTTAAGAAATTCTAACCATCTGCAAAGATAAAGTGAGCTCCTAGAAGTTCTAAATTTAGATCGGTGATGAGGCTATTGGTAGCCACGTTAAAATTGCACGCATATTCGTTGAGATTCTTTTGGCAACCTCCATCTGCATCACACTGGTCCTAATGCTATGAAGAGCAACTTGCGCATGCCTAAATGGTGTATTTTGGTTAGCTGTTGGCGCGATGGCCCCCACCTTGTAACCTCTTTTTTGAACTGATTTACAGAAGCGTGGGATCTGTTGCCTTGACTCAAGATGGCAGGGTTTGCACTTCCACCGATGGCATAATCTTCCCACTGAGTGTAGTCATTGTTCACTATATGGAAGTTTCTTTATCGATACCTTGGCATTCTTTCGTTGAGACCTTTGCCAAAATGGTTAAATGCCACCATTACCTTCATGATCACATCATCAACGTAGGTGTCATTATCGTTGAATAGGGACACCCTCCCACCAAAAACAGACATAACATAAGAATCATTCTTTGACAAGGCTATGCGTGAGACTGCTTCTTCTGGATTTATGTCATTCGTATCGTTTGTCATAAGGATTCCACTCACTGGCTGCCACAGTTGCGGTGCAGTATTTTTTGTGCCTTTCCAGATGGATTGCGATCATTACGCAACCAACAACATTGGAGGAAAGAGCTAGGACATCAGCCCCTGAATTATTATATATTAATCTGGCTACCTTTCCAGCAGGTAACGTATCTGGCAACCTAAGAGACCTACATTGGGTGATATCAGTGATCTATGCCAACTTCAAGTTCTTTCTCTTATCTGCAGCCTCATCCAGGAGCCTAGGTTTCACATCTACTGTCTAGGTGATGTCAAGACTATTGATAGTAGAATTTGATACAGCAGGAGGAACCCTTTCCAACCGTTCTATTGGAACAGGAAGTGGGGCATCTGTGTTTATGATAGAAGATGTGGCATTTTTTGTTGAAGCTATCTTCGTTGACACCACCTCTGTTGGTATTCTTGTACCCTCAGACACCCTATTATCAAGCATACGAAGCAAGCGGACTCCATCAACATTTGCTAAAATCTTGATCCCATTATCAGTTGTAGTCACAACAAGTAAGGACCCTTATTGAAACAGAGGTGAGGGCTTGCTGGCAAACAACTCTCAACATCGGTAGTTGTCAAAATGTTGATATTATCCATGTCCCAAAACTTAATTTGAAATTCATCACCATCTGCAAAAAACCTGTTTCTCGTTGTATCAAACTGCACAACTCTTAAGGACCGTTTTCGAAATCCAGAATATGTTCGTTTGATTTCACCTTCACTTTCGTTCCACTCAACCAAGTACGATTCACCTTCTTTTCTTGTTCCACATGAGAAAAGCCTCGGTCAATCGGTGTTGTAAGTCATTATAGTACACCAATGCCCAAGGGCATCATAATTTACTCTAGATCCCAATAGATAATAGAGCTAAGCTTTGATCTTTCCATCAATAGCCGTAGAGAAAATGAACTGGATATTTTCCATATGATGAGGGCAGACTAAATATATAGGTGCTTCATGACCTTCAAATGTGTATTTCTTATTGCCAGTTATAACATCCCACACCTTGATAGCTTTATCATCTTCACAAGTGATAACACAGAGCTGCTTGTTATTCGGGTGAGAAAAAGCAATATCATTCACACCACCAATATGGGCACAAATCTCTAGATGTTTACTCAACTCGCAAACACCAGTATACGAATATAAGTGGACAATATGCTTGGAAAATGCAGCTCCAAGCAATTTCCCATCTGGGTTCCAAATACATTGATTTATAGAGAGCCCTCGATCTTTGACAAGTGCTCCCTGCAGTGGCATTGAGCATGCTGAGATATCCCATACACTAAAGGCTCTGAGAGCCAATCTTTCTCGTGAACCCACATCCCAAATTCCAATATCACCAACATTTGTTCCAACTAGCAGTTTTGTTGGATGCAGTGGGTGAAAATCTATGCTCATAACATTTGAACCCTAGTTAAAGGTTCTTGAAACGATTTTAGGAATTTCTTGTAGGTACATGCTAGGAGGATGAATTGGAGCCGGGTAGGAAACCTTCCCCAGTGCAGTAAATTTTGATATTTGTTACAATATCGTCTCCCTCTAGGGATGGTACTTTCTCGTAAAGTGCCAAGAACAATAGACCAGGCGCCTTCATCCATTGGGCAACCTTACGCAAAAGATATAATTCTGATTTCTCCTACCAGTGAAATCACCACCAGAAAATTTTAATGGAGTCGCCAGAGCATGTGCAACCAATATTTTCCTATGACCGCCTGCTCAACCAGACCTTAGGACTATGACAATGTCGTTCTCCCAGGGATAGATATAAACTTTGAAAATCCCCAGCAACGACACCAAAATGTTGACACTCAGAACTGAAATGGGTTGCAACAAATCAATCTCGAGGCAACCTCAAACCACTTTGGATTGGAAGTTGCCCCTTCCAACCCGAGAGGGATCTCTCGAAAAATGTCACAAATTGATCTTCAGTAAACGTGAAAAGGGTGGGCAGATTTATGGGTGAATGATGGTCTTGGATTTTTGGAGTTTGGGGGTTGAACTAGGGAAGAGGTCCATTGGGCATGGATTCAAATGAAAACCAAAGAAAGGACACAATAGAAGAGATCGTTTAACTTGCGGAAAGTGAGGCAAAGTAAGTCTATCTTTCAACTTTTTGATAAATCATGATGCGGTAGCATAAAGAAAAAGGAAAGGGCGACGTAGCAGAGAATACATGCAGAATTCTGAAAATGCAGATTGGTCTTACACCCGCTGATAGCTGGTGCAGAGGAAAGACAATAAACAATTACAGAAAACCCAAATCCATTCGTTATAGTAGTGGTCGTACTAAAGTATAACGAAGCACATCAGTTAGAGGAAAATGAAATGAAATGCAGCTGAGACAAAATAAGGAAGAAATAACATTATGAAAATGATAACACATCAATTGTGAGTAAGGAGCATATCAAATAAATTCCAAACAAGTTTAACACAGCTGAAAAGAGGAAAACATGCTAAAAGAAATCGACCATGATGAATCTCACAGTCTCAAGAAAAAATCGTCTTTATTACTCCAATCTAGTTTACAAAATAAATCAGTCATTACAATGAAACCCTCTTGATAGAGGTTTTCCCCCAGCATTGCACTCATGCGCCTCCCTTTTTGGTGTTACATACATCCTCCTTTTAAAAGAGAAAAATCTAACATAAAACTCTTTGCATTCCGGGGAATATAAAATGATTTTTCTTCTCCGGACAGTGCGACCGCTGGGTGCACTGTTGTTACTTATCTTTTAACCATTTGTTAATTGCTTTGACACCTCTTCCTTGAAACTCGGAGGATGCGGTTTCAATTTTATGAATTTTTTGGAGATTCCACCGGACTATACCTTTTGCAAACATTTAAATAACCCTCAATATACACCGGATGCAATAGTCCAAATGAAAATATGTTTTCAACAGTTCCTAACAGTGTAGAAGGAGAATCAGAGCTTCACTATTGTTCCCCTTTGCCAAGCTGGCAAAAATTTGCATTCCCAAACCAAGTGCCCTTGAGAATATGTGTATGCAGGATGAAACACGATATAGGATAAACATGAAAATGCACTGGATCAAAACCACTGGAGAACTAAAACTGAGCTTAAGATTATTTACAAGGAAGTGTTCTAGACTTCACCAAATCTAAAGAAAACAGATGAAAAACCCAAAAGGACATTGCCTCGATTTGCTCTGATACCATCTCGAGAAGCCTAGTTGACGACCAAAACTGTAGAGCAAAGTACAACTACAAACATGTGCTCTCGCTTCTGCTACGTTAGGAGTGACAGATGTGATGAGGCGGGTGAGGTAGAATTATCAAGAAAAATTTGAAGAGAATTTGCGATTCGTAAATTCGCAGCATCACTGGGATGGTATTCATCCCAAAACAAATATTTTTTTCTATTTCTACACAGCTTTGCAGCAGCCACACAACTTAATGTGGGCTGATATCTTCCGAAACTACAACAAGGAATATCAGAACTATTGAACCCGTAAGCTCAGGGATTCTTTATAAGCTTGCTGAAGAAATTGTAACCATCTACAAAGATAAAGTGAGCTCTTGGCAGTTCTGAATTTAGATCGGTGATGAGGCTATTGGTAGCCACGTTAAACTTGCGTGCATATTCCTTGAGATTCTTTTGGTAACCTCCATCTGCATCACACTGGTCCTAATCCTGTGAAGAGCAACTTGCGCATGCCTAAATGGTGTAGTCTTGTTAGCTGTTGGTGCGATGGGCCCCCGCATCGTAACCTCTTTTTTGAACTGATTTGCAGAAGCGCGGGATCTATTGCCTTGACTCAAGATGGTAGGGTTTGCACTTCCACCGATGGCATAATCTTCCGACTGAGTGTAGTCATTGTTCACTATATGGAAGTGTCCGTATCGATACGTTGGCATTCTTTCGTTGAGACCTTTGCCAAAATGGTTAAATGCAACCGTTACCTTCATGATCACATCATCAACGTAGGTGTCATTATAGTTGAATAGGGACACCCTCCCACAAGAAACAAACATAACATAAGAATCATTCTTTGACAAGGCTATGCATGAGACTGCTTCTTCTGGATTTGTGTCATTCGTATCATTTGTCATAAGGATTCCACTCGCTGTCTGCCACAGTTGCGGTGCAGTATTTGTTGTGGCCTTTCCAGATGGATTGTGATCATTACGCAACCAACAACATTGGAGGAAAGAGCTAGGACAGCAGCCCCTGAATTAGTATATATTAATCTGGCTACCTTTCCAGCAGGTAACGTATCTGGCAACATAAGAGACCTACACCGGGTGATATCAGTGATCTCTTCCAACTTTGAGTTCTTTCTCTTATCTACAGCCTCATCCAGGAGCCTAGGTTTCACATCTACTATCAAGGTGTTGTCAAGACTATTGATAGTAGAAATTGATACAGCACGAGGAACCCTTTCCAACCATTCTATTGGACCAGGAAGTGGGGCAGCTCTCTTTACCATAGCAGTCGTGGCATTTGTTGTTTAATCTATCTTCGTTGAAACCACCTCTGGTGGTATTCTTGTACCCTCAAACACCCTATTCTCAAGCATACGAAGCAAGGGGACTCCATCAACATTTGCTAAAATCTTGATCCCATTATCAGTTGTAGTCACAGAAAGTAAGGACCCTTATTGAAACGAAGGCGAGGGCTTGCTGGAAAACAACCCTCAACATTGGTAGTTGTCAAAATGTTGATATTATCCATGTCCCAAAACTTAATTTGAAATTCATCACTAGCTGCAAAAAACCTGTTTCTCGTTGTATCAAACTGCACAACTCCTAAGGATCATTTTCGGAATCCAGAATATGTTCGTTTGATTGCACCTTCACTTTCATTCCACTCAACCAAGTACGATTCAACTTCTTTGCTTGTTCCACATGAGAAAAGTCGTGTTCCATCGATGGTGTAAGTCATTGTAGTACACCAATGCCCAGGGGCATCATAATTTACTCTGGATCCCAATAGATCATAGAGATAATATTTGATCTTTCCATCAATAGCCGTAGATAAAATGAACTGGATATTTTCCATATGATGAGGGAAAACTTAATATACAGGTTCTTCATGACCTTCAACTGTGTATTGCTTGGTGCCAGTTACAACATCCCACACCTTGATACATTTATCATCTTCACAAGTGATAACACAGAGCTGCTTGTTATTCGGGTGAGAAAAATGAATATCATTCACACCACCAATATTGGCACAAATCTCTAGATGTTGCCTCAACTCGCAAACACCAGTATATGAATATAAGTGGACAATATGCTTGGAAAATGCAGCTCCAAGCAATGTCTCATATGGGTTCCAAATACATTGATTTACAGAGAGACCTGGATCTTTGACAAGTGCTTCCTACAGTGCTATTGATCACGTTGAGATATCCCATACACTAAAGGCTCTGAGAGCCAATCTTTCTCGTGAACCCACATCCCAAATTCCAATATCACCAACATTCGTTCCAACTAGCAGTATTGTTGGCTGCAGTGGGTGAAAATCTATGCTCATAACATTTGAACCCTGGTTAAAGGTTCTTGAAACGATTTTAGGAATTTCTTGCAGGTACATGCTAGGAGGATGAATTGGAGCCGGGTAGGACACCTTCCCCAGTGCAGTCAATTTTGATATCTGTTATAACATCGACTCCCTCTAGGGATGGTACTTTCTCATAAAGTGCCAAGAACAGTAGACCAGGTGCCTTCATCCATTGGGTGACCTTACACGAAAGCTATAATTCTGAGTTCTCCTGCCAGTGAAATCACCACCATAAACTTTTAATGGAGTCGCCAGAGCATGTGCAACCAATATTTTCCTATGACCGACTGCCTAACCAGACCTTAGGACTATGACAATGTCGTTCTCCCAGTGATAGATATCAACTTCAAAAATCCCCGTCAACGGCGCCAAAATGTTGACACTCAGAACTAAAATGGGTTGCAACAAATCAATCCCGAGGTAACCTCGAACCACTTTGGATTGGAAGCTGCCCCTTCCAACCCGAGAGGGATCTCTCAAAAAATGTCACAAATTGATCTTCAGTAAACATGAAATGGGTGGGAAGATTTATCGGTGAATGATGGTCTTGGATTTTTGGAGTTTGGGGGTTGAACCAAGGAGGAGGTCCATTGGGCATGGAGTCAAATGAAAAACCGAAGAAAGGAGACAATAGCAAAGATCGTTTAACTTGCGGAAAGTGAGGCAAAGTAATTCTATCTTTCAACGTTTTGATAAATTATGATGCGGGAGCGGAAAGAAAAAGGAAAGGCCGACGTAGCAGAGAATATATGAAGAATTCTGAAAATGCATATTGGTCTTACACCCGCTGATAGCTGGTGCAGAGGAAAGAAAATAAACAATTACAAAACACCCAAATCCATTCGTTATAGTAGTGGTCGTACTAAACTATAACGAAGCACATCAGTTAGAGGAAAATGAAATGAAACACAGTTGTGACGGAATAAGGAAGAAATAACATTATGAAAATGATAACACATCAATTGTGAGTAAGGAGCATATCAAATAAATTCCAAACAAGTTTAACACAGCTGAAAAGAGGAAAGCATGCTGAAAGAAATCGACCGTGATGAATCTCACAGTCTCAAGCAAAAATCGTCTTTATTATTCCAATCTAGTTTACAAAATAACTCATTCATTACAACGAAACCCTCTTGACAGAGGTTTTCTCCCAACGCTGCACTCATGCGCCTCCCTTTTTGGTGTTACATACATCCTCCTTTTAAAAGAGAAAAATATAACATAAAACTCTTTGCATTCCTGGGAATATAAAACGATTTGTCTTCTCTGGACTGTGCGACCGCTGGGTGCACTGTTGTTACTTATCTTTTAACCGTTTGTTAATTTCTTTGACACCTCTTCCTTGACACTCGGAGGCTGCGGTTTCGCTTTTATGAATGTTTTGGAGATTCAACCAGACTATAGCTTTTGCAAACATTTAAATAACCCTCAATATACACCGGATGGAATAGTCCAAATGAAAATATGTTTTCAACAGTTCCTAACAGTTTAGAAGGAGAATCAGAGCTTCACTATTGTTCCCCTTTGCCAGGCTGGCAAAAATTTACATTCCCAAACCAAGTGCCCTTGAGAATATGTGTATGCAGGATGAAACACTATACATGATACTCATGAAAATACACTGGATCAAAACCACTGGAGAACTAAAACTGAGCTCAAGATTATTTACAAGGAAGAGTTCTAGACTTCACCGAATCTAAAGAAAATGGATGCAAAACCCAGAAGGATGTTGCCTCGATTTTCTCTGATACCATCTCAAGAAGCCTAGTTGACGACCAAAAATACAGAGCAAAGTACAACTACAAACATGTGCTCTCGCTTCTGCTACGTTATGAGTGACAGATGCGATGAGGCGGGTGAGGTAGAATTATCAGGAAAAATTTCAAGAGCATTTGAGATCTGTAAATTCGCAGCATCACTGGGATGGTATTCATCCCAAAACAAATATTTTTTTTCTGTTTTTACACAACTTTGCAGAAACCACACAACTTAACGTGGGCCGATATATTTTGAAACTGCAGCAAGGAATATCATAACTATTGAACCCGTAAGCTCGGGGATTCTTTATAAGCTTGCTGAAGAAATTGTAACCATCTACAAAGATAAAGTGAGCTCCTGGCAGTTCTAAATTTAGATCGGTGATGAGGCTATTGGTAGCCACGTTAAACTTGCACGCATATTCGTTGAGATTCTTTTGGCAACCTCCATCTGCATCACACTGGTCCTAATCCTGTGAAGAGCAACTTGCACATGCCTAAATGGTGTATTTTGGTTAGCTGTTGGCGCGATGGCCCCCCACCTCATAACCTCTTTTTTGAACTGATTTGCAGAAGCGCGGGATCTGTTTTCTTGACTCAAGATAGTAGGGTTTGCACTTCCACCGATGGAATAATATTCCCAGTGAGTGTAGTCATTGTTCACTATATGGAAGTGTCTGTATTGATACCTTGTCATTCTTTCGTTGAGACCTTTTCCAAAATGGTTAAATGAAACCGTTACCTTCATGATCAGATCGTCAACGTAGGTGTCATTACCGTTGAATAGGGACACCCTCCCACCAGAAACAGACATAACATAAGAATCATTCTTTGACAAGGCTATGCATGAGACTGCTTCTTCTGGATTTCTGTCATTCGTATCATTTGTCATAAGGATTCCACTCGCTGGCTGCCACAGTTGCAGTGCAGTATTTGTTGTGGCCTTTCCGGATGGATTGCGATCATTACGCAACCAACAACATTGGAGGAAAGAGCTAGGACAACAGCCCTTGAATTAGTATATATTAATCTGGCTACCTTTCCAGCAGGTAACGTATCTCGCAACCTAAGAGAACTACACTGGGTGATATCAGTGATCTATGCCAACTTCAAGTTCTTTCTCTTATCTGCAACCTCATCCAGGAGCCTAGGTTTCACATCTACTGTCTAGGTGTTGTCAAGACTATTGATAGTAGATATTGATACAGTAGGAGGAACCCTTTCCAACCATTCTATTGGACCAGGAAGTGGGGCAGCTATGTTTACCATAGCAGCTGTGGCATTTGTTGTTGAAGCTATCTTCGTTGACACCACCTCTGGTGGTATTCTTGTACCCTCAAACACCCTATTCTCAAGCATACAAAGCAAGCGGACTCCATCAACATTTGGTAAAATCTTGATCCCATTATCAGTTGTAGTCACAGCAAGTAAGGACCCTTATTGAAACAGAGGTGAGGTCTTGCTGGCAAACAACCCTCAACATCGGTAGTTGTCAAAATGTTGATATTATCCATGTCCCAAAACTTAATTTGAAACTCATCACTAGCTGCAAAAAACCTGTTTCTCGTTGTATCAAACTTCACAACTCTTAAGGACCGTTTTCGAAATCCAGAATATGTTCGTTTGATTGCACCTTCACTTTCGTTCCACTCAACCAAGTACGATTCACCTTCTTTGCTTGTTCCACATGAGAAAATCCGTGTTCAATCGGTGTTGTAAGTCATTGTAGTACACCAATGCCTAGAGGCATCATAATTTACTCTGGATCCCAATAGATCATAGAGATAAGCTTTGATCTTTCCATCAATAGCTGTAGAGAAAATGAATTGGATAATTTCCATATGATGAGGGCAGACTAAATATACAGGTGCTTCATGACCTTCAAATGTGTATTGCTTGGTGCCAATTACAGCATCCCACACCTTGATAGCTTTATCATATTCACAAGTGATAACACAGAGCTTCTTGTTATTCGGGTGAGAAAAAGCAATATCATTCACACCAGCAATATGGACACAAATCTCTAGATGTTTCCTCAACTTGCAAACACCAGTTTATGAATATAAGTGGACAATATGCTTGGAAAATCCAGCTCCAGGCAATGTCCCATCTGGGTTCCAAATACATTGATTTACAGAGAGCCCTCGATCTTTGACAAGTGTTGCTTGCAGTGGCATTGAGCATGCTGAGATATCCCATACACTAAAGGCTCTGAGAACCAATCTTTCTCGTGAACCCACATCCCAAATTCCAATATCACCAACATTTGTTCCAACTAGTAGTGTTGTTGGCTGTAGTGGGTGAAAATCTATGCTCATAACATTTGAACCCTGGTTAAAGGTTCTTGAAACGATTTTAGGAATTTCTTGCAGGTACATGCTAGGAGGATGAATTGGAGCCGGGTAGGAAACCTTCCCCAATGCAGTAAATTTTGATATTTGTTACAATATTGTCTCCCTCTAGGGATGGTATTTTCTCGTAAAGTGCCAAGAACAGTAGACCAGGTTCCTTCATCCATTGGATGACCTTATGCAAAAGCTGTAATTCTGAGTTCTCCTACCAGTGAAATCACCACCAGAAAATTTTAATGGAGTCGCCAGAGCATGTGCAACCAATATTTTGCTATGAGCGCCTGCTCAACCAGACCTTAGGACTATGACAATGTCATTCTCCCAGGGATAGATATCAACTTCGAAAATCCCCGGCAATGGCGCCAAAATGTTGACACTCAGAACTGAAATGGGTTGTGGCAAATCAATCTCGAGGCAACCTCGAACCACTTTGGATTAGAAGCTGCCCCTTCCAACCCGAGAGGGATCTCTTGAAAAATGTCACAAATTGATCTTCAGTAAACGTGAAATGGGTGGGTAGATTTATGGGTGACTGATGGTCTTGGATTTTTCGAGTTTGGGGGTTGAACCAGGGAAGTGCTCCATTGGGCATGGAGTCAAATAAAAATCGAAGAAAGGAGACAATAGAAGAGATCATTTAACTTGTGGAAAGTGAGGCAAAGTAAGTCTATCTTTCAACATTTTGATAAATCATGATGTGGTAGTGGAAAGAAAAAGGAAAGGCCGATGTAGCAGAGAATATATGCAGAATTCTGAAAATGCAGATTGGTCTTACACCCGCTGATAGCTGGTGCAGAGGAAAGACAATAAACAATAACAGAAAACCCAAATCCATTCATTATAGTAGTGGTCGTACTAAAGTATAATGAAGCACATTAGTTAGAGGAAAATGAAATGAAACGCAGTTGCGACGGAATAAGGAAGAAATAACATTATGAAAATGATAACACATCAACTGTGAGTAAGGAGCATATCAAATAAATTCCAAACAAGTTTAACACAGCTGAAAAGAGGAAAACATGCTGAAAGAAATCGACCATGATGAATCTCATAGTCTCAAGAAAAAATCGTCTTTATTACTCCAATCTGGTTTACAAAATAACTCAATCATTACAATGAAACCCTCTTGATAGAGGTTTTCCCCCAGTGCTGCACTCATGCGCCTCCCTTTTTTGTGTTACATACATCCTCCTTTTAAAAGAGAAAAATTTAACATAAAACTCTTTGCATTCTGGGGAATATAAAATGATTTGTCTTCTCCAGACAGTGCGACCGTTGGGTGCACTGCTGTTACTTATCTTTTAACCATTTGTTAATTGCTTTGACACCTCTTCCTTGACACTCGGAGGATGCGGTTTCTCTTTTATGAATTTTTTGGAGATTCCACCGGAATATAGCTTTTGCAAACATTTAAATAACCCTCAATATACACCAGATGCAATAGTCCAAATGCAAATATGTTTTCAACAGTTCCTAACAGTGTAGAAGGAGAATCAGAGCTTCACTATTGTTCCCCTTTGCCAAGCTGGCAAAAATTTGCATTACCAAACCAAGTGCCCTTGAGAATATGTGTATGCAGGATGAAACACGATACAGGATACTCACTAAAATGAACTGGATGAAAACCACTGGAGAACTAAAACTGTGCTCAAGATTATTTACAAGGAAGAGTTCTAGAATTCACCAAATCTAAAGAAAACAGATGCAAAACCCAGAAGGACATTGCCTCGATTTGCTCTGATACCATCTCGAGAAGCTTAGTTGACGACCAAAACTGTAGAGAAAAGTACAACTGCAAACATGTGCTCTCGCTTCTGCTACGTTATGAGTGACAGATGCGATGAGGCGGGTGAGGTAGAATTATCAGGAAAAATTTCAAGAGCATTTGCGATCAGTAAATTCGCAGCATCACTGGGATGGTATTCATCCCAAAACAAATAATTTTTTCTGTTTCTACACAGCTTTGCAGCAGCCACACAACTTAATGTGGGCCGATATCTTCCGAAACTACAACAAGGAATATCAGAACTATTGAACCCGTAAGCTCGGGGATTCTTTATAAGCTTGCTGAAGAAATTGTAACCATCTGCAAAGATAAAGTGAGCTCCTGGCAGTTCTGAATTTAGATCGGTGATGAGGCTATTGATAGCCACATTAAACTTGCACGCATATTCGTTGAGATTCTTTTGGCAACCTCCATTTGCATCACACTGGTCCTAATCCTGTGAAGAGCAACTTGTGCATGCCTAAATGGTGTAGTCTCGTTAGCTGTTGGCGCGATGGCCCCCCACCTCATAACCTCTTTTTTGAACTGATTTGCAGAAGCACAGGATCTGATGCCTTGACTCAAGATGGTAGGGTTTGCACTTCCACCGATGGCATAATCTTCCGACTGAGTGTAGTCATTGTTCACTATATGGAAGTGTCCGTATCGATACCTTGGCATTCTTTCATTGAGACCTTTTCCAAAATGGTTAAATGCAACCGTTACCTTCATGATCACGTAGTCAACGTAGGTGTCATTATTGTTGAATAGGGACACCCTCCCACCAGAAACAAACATAAAATAAGAATCATTCTTTGACAAGGCTATGCATGAGACTACTTCTTTTGGATTTGTGTCATTCGTATCATTTTTCATAAGGATTCCACTCGCTGGCTGCCACAGTTGCGGTGTAGTATTTGTTGTGGCCTTGCCAGATGGATTGTGATCATTACGCAACCAACAACATTGGAGGAAAGAGCTAGGACAACAACCCCTGAATTAGTATATATTAATCTGGCTACCTTTCCAGCAGGTAACGTATCTGGCAAACTAAGAGACCTACACTGGGTGATATCAGTGATCTCTGCCAAATTCGAGTTCTTGCTCTTATCTGCAGCCTCATCCAGGAGCCTAGGTTTCACATCTACTGTCCAGGTGCTGTCAAGACTATTGATAGTAGAAATTGATACAGCAGGACGAACCCTTTCCAACCATTCTATTGGACCAGGAAGCGGGGCAGCTGTGTTTACCATAGCATCCGTGGCATTTGTTGTTGAATCTATCTTCATTGACACCACCTCTGGTGGTATTCTTGTACCCTCAAACACCCTATTCTCAAGCATACGAAGCAAGCGGACTCCATCAACATTTGCTAAAATCTTGATCCCATTATCAGTTGTAGTCACAGCAAGTAAGGACCCTTATTGAAATGGAGGTGAGGGCTTGTTGGCAAACAAACCTCAACATTGGTAGTTGTCAAAATGTTGATATTATCCATGTCCCAAAACTTAATTTGAAATTCATCACTAGCTGCAAAAAACCTGTTTCTCGTTGTATCAAACTGCACAACTCCTAAGGACCATTTTCGGAATCCAGAATATGTTCGTTTGATTGCACCTTCACTTTCGTTCCACTCAACCAAGTACGATTCAACTTCTTTGCTTGTTCCACATGATAAAAGCCGCATTCCATCGGCGTTGTAATTCATTGTAGTACACCAATTCCCAGGGGCATCATAATTTACTTTGGATCCCAATAGATCATAGAGCTAAGCTTTGATCTTTCCATCAATAGCCGTAGAGAAAATGAACTGGATATTTTCCATATGATGAGGGCAGACTGAATATACAGGTGCTTCATGACCTTCAAATGTGTATTGCTTGGTGCCAGTGATAGCATCCCACACCTTGATAGCTTTATCATCTTCACAAGTGATAACACAGAGCTGCTTGTTATTCGGGTGAGAAAAAGCAATATCATTCACACCACCAATATGGGAACAAATCTCTAGATGTTGCCTCAACTCGCAAACACCAGTATATGAATATAAGTGGACAATATGCTTGGAAAATGAAGCTCCAAGCAATGTCCCATCTGGGTTCCAAATACATTGATTTACAGAGAGACCTGGATCTTTGACAAGTGTTGCCTGCAGTGGCATTGAGCATGCTGAGATATCCCATACACTAAAGGCTCCGAGAGCCAATCTTTCTCGTGAACCCACATCCCAAATTCCAATATCACCAACATTCGTTCCAACTAGCTGTATTGTTGGCTGTAGTGGGTGAAAATCTATGCTCATAACATTTGAACCCTGGTTAAAGGTTCTTGAAACGATTTTAGGAATTTCTTGCAGTTACATGCTATAATTGGAGCCGGGTAGGACACCTTCCCCAATGCAGTCAATTTTGATATATGTTAGAGCAATCTACAACATTGCATGTATTTGCCTCATTGTCATCAACATTTCCCCTTGTAATATCAAATATATATGGTGGAATTTAGAAAATCATCAACATATTATAAATATTATAATTTTAAAACACATCCAAAACTATAGTTTTATTATAATTCTATTTGTAGAATCATTATGTTGATCACACTTCAATTCTAACAAGAGGGGTTGCAAAGGCAACAAGTCCCTGTTCTTTGAATGTTTATAACACATAAATGTTTCATGTTGTAGTTATCAAATATAATAATAGATTCGTGACACCATGAAGACATGCTCTGATCGAAGTGTCAGTGGATGTATCCAACTTATATAGTTCGGAAGTGGTCATATCTAACTTATATAGTTCGTATTTTTTTTTGGATTCCAGTAAGATGCACCAGTAGTAATGATCTAATCGAAGTGCATGTGATTCCCCATGCTAATTATTTTATTTTACTACTTTTAAATAAAATTAAAACTTACAAAATTGATCAAACGTAAAGTAGCTTTACATTTTTGTGGGGATATGTTATTTATTAATATTGTTTTGTGGGTTTACGTGTCTTGTGTATCCCATTGCATGCAAGGGCCTCCACTTGGTTTTCATGTAGTTTGCGTGGATCATGCCGGTGGATCCCCCTACACTTGGTTTTCCAGTAGCACGATGACCTAGGTGTTGGCGTTCGGAAGTCACTCCTGGATTGCTAGCAGGAGCAGAGTCCGAAGCCCATCAGATTTAATGTCACGATTTGTTTAAAGGGTGATCGAATGGATAAAATACTCAAAACAACACAATTTCAACTCAGAAACTGGACCAGGCACGCATGAACGAGTGAGGTCCTGATAAACTCCAAACAGTGAGTCGTAGTAAAGGGATGAGCAGGCGGAAGACTTGTGCAAGAAGGCGCAGTGGTCCACAATAAACATCAGGTTCATCACAAACTAAAGAAGAAGTGCATTCAAATGCAAAATCCTTTTACATTCAAACACATATACCAGAGAATACAAATATGCCACAACAAATCCTTTATCGCAACAAGATTGTTAAGTCCACGTGAATCCTTCACTGTGAACCCTCCAGCAAAGATGAAACAAAGATGGAAAAGAGAGGAAACTGTTTGTTATAAACCAAGAAATCTCAAACACATAGGCATAGCCAGGGAACCAGAGTATCGCTGAAACTATACAGTCGGGAGCTTAGCTCTACCATCGATGTTTACAAAAATGGAAAAAATGCCTACATATACTCAAAACTACAACATCAGCGGAATCAAGAAAATGCATTGAAGGCTTTGCGTCTGCATGGCTTCTGACACTCTGCAGCCACAATCTTTGAATAACCATGCATCTTATGGCAGACGCGATCGATCTTCTGACAGTTACATCGGCGAATCGACGTGCTTTTAATTCATTGTAGGACGCCCCCATTATGGCGGAGACGATGTCTAACCACCCTCAACCGCCTCAATAACTGCTTCTTGGGATTGATAACGGCCCAGCCAACTCAGCACTTCGGGATCTGGATGACTTCTAGCGCTGCCACCTGGAATAACTGGATATCTTGAGAGACGAACATGGGGGCCATCGCGGAGGACATGGTGTATGGTAGGAGTGATGGCAACGGGGAGCACGTGGAAGGAGTGGCGAGGAGTGAGAGTGATGATAGAGAGGGGTGACAGAGGATGAACCATGGCGGAGGGCACCCAGGTAGATGGGGGGAAGACGAGAGAACGAACCCGCCTTTGGGCGAGAAACAGATGAGGAAAGGGAGCGGGACGCGTGGCAGGAAGTGAGCGGATAGTGTGAGAAAGGAGAGCTACGAGGGCCACAGAGGAGAGGTGAGTGGATGACACACGACAGTAGGGGAAAGGCGGAAGGAAGAATGAAATGACAGGAGGGGGGCCCACACTGGTTAAACACAGAGCAGCTGAGAGGAACGGAGCTACACGAGCGTCGTTGATTCGGGCGTTACGATCCTGGCCGTCGGGAAGCTGCACATGGGATCTCGGACCCTCCCCCTCCGCTTAAAGTTAGAAAGGCGAGGGGCTTCCGAAATGCTCTTCATCGCCGTTGATCCGGGCGCGCTAATCTGGACCATCGGAGAGCTGCGCCCCCGATCTCGGACCCCCCCCCTTGCTTAAAGGTTGAAATGCAAGGGGGGTCCGAAATTCGCTGTGTGCCGTTGATCTGGGCGCGCAAATCTGGACCGCCCAGTCTTTTTTGTTGCTTACCATGGGCGCATTATCGCCCGAAACTTTGTACAAGTGGGTTTTAACCCATTCTTTTGATATCTAGACCCCTTAGCAAGAAATATCGCTAACATTTGGCTCCATGGGGGATAGAGTCGTCCCTGTGATGCTCTAAGAACTCTTTTGAAGACTTAGTGCCTTTGCTGTCAGGCTATGGATTTATTTATTAGTCAAAGACAAAAAACAAAAACACAAAACAATATTTACAAAATTAACAAAACGAGCCGACTGCGGCTCACATAAAACATTTCTTTAAGAAATGCCCATTGACTGGGCCACTGAAAACTTCATTGCCTTCCAGATCCTGCAACCTGTAAGTGTTATTGGAAATTACTTCAAGGATATTGAAAGGCCCGAACCAGAGGGCATCAAATTTACTGTGTTTTCCCTTTTCCTGCCTGGGTGCATCCCACTTGAGCACCAGATCACCCTGCTCGAACTCTTTCTTCTTGTTCTTCCTGTCAAAATCCTGCTTGATCTTTTGCTGACGATTGTAAGATCTGTCCAGGACCTGCTCTCTGATCTGCTGCACTTCCACCATCTGATGAATCATTCTGAGAATCAGATTAGGTTCCCCTTCATAGTCATGCAGAATATTTGCCACAGGCAAGGCAAGCTGAGTGGGGAAAACTGCCTTAATCCCATAAACCAGCTGGAAGGGTGAGAGACCAAGGGATTTCTTCATTGTCACTCGGTCGGCCCAAAGTGGAAATTTGAGCTTTGAGTCCCAGGCCCTTTTATTATCCTCTAATAACCTTTTGATAAGCTTAATTAGACTTTTATTAGAGGACTCTGCCAGTCCGTTTCCCTGAGGATAGTAGGGAGTGGAGTGGATCAGTGAAATTCCAAACT